>JABFPB010001617.1:0-24216 GCA_022817645.1 Ceratoteleas bidentatus | reverse complement strand
ATAAGGGCCACATCGATTCCATGCGTGACGTACCCGATCACAACCCCATCAATTTCGTACAATTTCTACTAGGGTATCCGAATAACCGTATCGGATTCGTTAATCGTATTTGTTATCCGGATTCATTATTTACATTCGTTATTCGGATTTGTTGTCTGGATGTTTTATCCGAATTATTATCTAAATTATTATCTAAATGGAGGTGACAAGTCTTCCAGATTTCTAATTTAACAAATTAATTTTAACTGGACGTTGACTGTCCAGTAAAACTAGACAAATTCTCACTTGTCTAGTTTTTACTGTCCAGTGCCTGGTCAGTTTCTAGTGCGTTTTGTCTAGACAAATCCGCCTCGTCACAGCCGAGCCAGCGCCTTGAAAACTTGCCTAAAACTATTCCATTTTTTGATTGGGTGCATCCCTATAAGCGACGTATATAATAATTCGAAAACGAACAATTCCCGTTAATTAAGGGCGTTGCGACAATAAGAAAAATGGCTCTCCGTGAATCCGCACAACCGAACAAACCCAATAACCGCACCCGAAAAACAATTCAAGCGCACTTATCGCGACGGAACTTCGCAAGTTGCCGATTTCTTTCGCTCGATTCGCGTCCCGATAACCACTTTTTTCCAGCGCGTTAAGCAGTGCGCCGACGGTATTCCCGGTCGCAAATTGACTTAGTAACGCGATACTAAAACGCACGTCGACGGACGGCCGGGAAAAAAGACGGCGAACTGGGACGCGCGACGCCAAGGTGAGGCGACGCGTGAGAAGATATTATGCAGGTACGCAACCCGACACTGGACCACGTTACCCGAAGTGCAATTAAGACTAACGGTAACGAATCAATTGGCGTAGACTCGCGCGAGTTTGTTCCCCGCGAGGCGAATCGAGAAAGAGACGTTACAGAGTCAACAGCCTTTAACTTGCGTGAACAGCTCGGCTTTTTCTCGGCAATGATTAATGATTTTCATTGAAACGATACGAGAGTGGTAATTGAACGTAAAGTTACGATACGCATGCGCAACGGCCTCGACGGAGAAAGGTTTTCTATGAAACTTTGTAGCAATTGGAGAATTGTTCGGACCAAGTTCATGCAAATGTTTATTTTAATAACGAAGCGTGAGTGATGGAGTTTCGACATTAAATGGAGCAGAAGTGAAAGCTGAGAGTACGATTCGAACTTGAGATGACGTCACTGGGTTACGGTTAACGTTATTTGTTTAGAGACCCAGTCAACCACAAATTTCGCTGTGATATCGATGTGATATTGAGGTGATATCACATGAGTATTTGTCACATTCCCGTAATTTGACTGTAGACATGCGTAGAAAATCTACGCACTTCTACTCTTAATATTTCCTGATTATAAAACTACGCATAATTACGCATTATTACAACACAACCCCGTAAACATGCGTAAAAAACTACGTATTTCTTTACCGTTTTTGCACAGGGGTCACTTCGTTTTGGTCGGAGAAAATCCAATTTCGCGCCGCAATTTCCCCGAAATTTTGGCTTTCGCGTAACATTCTCGACTATTCTCGACCCGAGCCGAACAAAGCCGAACAGTCATCTGCATTCGTCCCTTCGATCTTCATTAGCACATCCTACATTTCCTTTGATTATGCGCCGATGAGAATTGCACCGATCGATCGAGGAGATCGTCATGCTTGATTGAATAATTGTCAATTAAGACGTGAAATATGTAAAGTGATATTTTCAACTGCGGTGGCGGATCGCATTATTTGTTTTGCATTTTTAGCCACCGCCGTCATTCCGCGAGTAATTGATTCGCAAAGTAATAGATTGAGCCGGTCCCCGATTTTTCGTCGACGTTATAACTTTATAGAGAGCCACCGCGTTCGCATTGTTTCACTGGGGTTTCCCTACACTGAAAGAAATTTAAAGCTAAATCCGCTTGGCGTTGTGCGGCTAAAACTGCTTGGGACTTGCCAAGCAGTTTTAGCCGTATTGTCAAGCTGTTTTGGGCTGACTCGGAAACTGATACAGCCGATATGTCAAGCTAAAACAGCCGAAATATTCGGCTATAATTGCTTGGGACTTGCCAAGCAGTTTTAGCCGTTTAACGTCAAGCGGATTTGGCTTTAAAATTCTTTCAGTGTACTTAGCGACGCGGCAAAAAAAAGGAAACCAATTAATTAGAAGTGCCACAGCTTATCTTTTCGATCATTTTCGTCGCTTTCGTTTAGGGTATTGTTTTTCGCTAAAAAAATTACACCAACCGGACTGAGTGTGGTTTGGCCTCAATATCGCCATTCTCGTCCCTGTTTCGCCCGGGTATCGATAACAATAATCTCGTAGAAATTTCACAAAGAAGCTTGCCCGGAATTTGCGTCTAAAAATAATATGGTTAAAGTAGGTCGTGTTTCTCAATTCGCGAAGGTAGCACGTTCGCGTTTCAGCGTAGATCATTTTCTCTTGACAAGCGTTTAACAAAATACTTAAATGATGTCATCAATTTGCCATCAATTACGGATTCCCGTTACATCGGTCCCGGCGAAAAGCTTACTCATGTTTATAAAAAGAAGAACTGTCCTTCCGCGACCATTATGCTCGTTCTTTGCTTTTTTTCTTCATTCTTTTGTTTTTTGCGCACGCGCGTTCGCGACGCAAAATCCGATTTCAATGGCTGAATTGAAATCGGATCGAAATCGTCAAAAGGACTGAGATTCGTCGAACGGAGAAAAAATAGCCTCAATTGGTATTAATTCAATGGCCGTTTAACGTCGGCGCAAAAATGACGGCTGAATTCCAACGACAAAGTAACTCTCCGGCTGGAGATAAAAGAATTTTAAGTGCCGTAAGGGCAAATGGGATTTCCCCGTCGTAAGCACGCGATTTTAATTACGCGTAATTTGCAGAGAAATTGTTTTACAGTGCGCGCCTTTAAAAGTTAATTATGTGAGTTGAGAAAATCGCGAGCGTCGAATTGCTAATAATTGTTTATTTCAACATTTTTCGCACGAATTTGGCGCAAAAATAAAAGAAACGTAATTTCGCCCGGGAATAAATGTTCATTACGAAAAGGTAATGGAAACGCCCGGCGCGCTCTAATTCAATGATGGATGAAAAAATGATAAAAAGCATCATAATTTAAGCCGATTTCGCGCCGGCTCCGCTAGACGAAATCTGCCCGCGCTGCGAACTCCATTAAACAACATTAACCGAGTCGCGCGCGCGACATTTTTGAATTATATTCGTCATCAGTTTGTTGCGCGCGGCAATTAGCCGGAGTTGGCGACGCGCAAACCAGGCCGGAATGTCCGCGAAACGCCTGTCGGGTGTGCCGGGCTAATTTTCCGACTGAAAAATTGCGATTCAATTTCAGCGGCCGGCTTGTTTTGGCTTGCGAGTCACTTGGCACGAATCGCTGGTATTTTGATGAATCGATGGAACAAAGCGACGCCAAATTGCACGGGACAACGAAAAACTTTGAACTTGGAACTTGTAGAATTCGTGGACTATTTTTTCGGCTTTGTCGAGTCACGATTACTGTACTATCACTTTAATAATGAAGACTTTCCTGCTTTGACAAGAGTTTCGCATGGGATTATTTCGAGACCTGCAAACATTTTTTGGATGTTTGGAGGATATGGATAGAAAAGAATTGGATTTCTTTTTCAAATTCCATATTCATTTGAACTGCTTGGAATTCATTTAATCTGGTTTGAATGATATATATGGAGAAAAAAATTATACGACAATGGGACTATATGTAATCCCTGCGAAATTTTAAAATAAAAAATGTAAATAAGTTACAGATTTATACGACTTTTTGATACATATATGAGAGTTATTCATATTTTTATCCATGTTTTTCATATATCGGATATGAAACTTTTTTATGACTTACATATAGTCCTTTTTTTCTATAGTTTATTTGAAAAATTAATGTACTTCTTTTCTCCGTATAATAGTTGAAATAATTCAAATTTATAATTTTAAATTTAAATTGAATGTCGATATGGAGTTGGAAATAGTAGAAAAGAATTCATGTTTATACGTTCCAATACAAATAATAGAATTCAACGAAAATGTACTTTTTTTTGAAGAATTTAAATTATGTACACTGAATCTGTTCACGGGTGATTTATTGTATAATTATCAATTAATTTTTATTCGTTTCTATGATATGTTTTTTGCAGGGAAGAGAGAATCGGCAATTGAGCGCCCTTTGGGAAATCGCGTTTAAATAACTCGAAAAGTTCAATGGATTAATTGATGGCACTAATTAATTCGCGTGATGTATTAATTGTATAAGCAATTAATCAGGCGTTTCGCGTGACGTATTTCAGAATTAATTCGCGACGTTAATAAATTCATCAGTTAGGAAGGAGGTGAGTGAAAAATGTGTATTAATGAATGATCAGTTAATTAATTAACGATTACGAAATGAATATATCGGTCAATGGAGAAATTGTTAGAGTGTCTGAATCTACTTTTGGTATCTATGGAAATGTTATGTTTGAAACGTGAATGCAAATTCAATTCTTTATCTGGCGAAATGTTACTAATTGCATTGCAGGTTAAATCATGAAAATTAGCCATTTGAAAGCAGTCGAAAATATTACAATTGTTGAATTGTATAATGCTGATAAAAACTGCTGAAATAAAAACTTTAATATTATAATTTTTGCGATGAACATTAACTTGAATATAATACAGAATTCAATTTTTGAAGTTCTGACTGTTGAAACGAATTATTATATTAAAAAAAATACTTCAGCATTCTACATATAATAATCGAATCGGCAAAATTGTTCACCGTAATATGACAATTTAATTGCTCAGTTACAAATTCACTTTTACGACACTGCAAAAAAACTATATTTTCGCTATTTTCAACCCGAGCATTCCGCTCGTGAACGATAAATTGATATAGATGAAACGGATATTCATTTTTGTTTAGGAGATGAAAAGTGAGCTGTAAAAGTGGGCGGGCTTTAAAACAAAGGTCGTTTAAAAATGCGAAAACTCAATTTTTAAACTCTTTTTGCGGGAAAGAGCGATACACGCGGCCTAAAATGCTGCGCAAAGCTCGCGGCGTTTTATTTGTTGGACAACGCATGTCTTTTAAAAATACTTCCCCTTACAAAACGCGCGGCTTTGATTGCGCTCCCGATTCCCGGGAACAATCGGCACAATTACGCGGAACATTTAACCGTAAATCATATTCGAATCGTTGTGCGTCTAAGCATTTCCATTCGAATGGTTTTCCCGCCGAACCGCAATAGCGTTATTTAAAAGCGCGAACAAAGCCGCGCAACAAAAATATATGTCTTTTGTGCGCCAAGTTGCGCAGCGTCCCGCCATATGGCCGGAGCGACGGGGAGAAAACGCGGCAAGAACCGCGCGAGTCATGCCGGGATAAGGACGAAAGAGGACGAGGAAAAAGTCACGACAAAGGATCGTTCGGTTCATCCAGTCGCCATTTGCTTTAGGAAAAAACTGTCGAGTTTCGTATCCGAAAAACAAAGTATGAACGTCTGACGGTTGCGTAACCCTGCAATTACGATTACACGAAAGAAATTAAACAATAGCATTTTGCATAAATAATTTTTTTAACGAATGTTTTTTGCGAAAACCTACTGTCTTCTGAAAACAACTTTTTTGGGCAGGCACCCCGTAGAATATGTTATAATTCTTCATTCATAATCTGCACGATTGGAAAACAAAATTTGAACTATCAATTCGATCCTAACTACTTCTACTGCAAGACGTAATAAAAAGTCGATTTTTTGACAAATTTCCATGTATATTCAACCTTAAAACTGTTTATTAGGGCACCGCACCCCACCGGGGCTTCATGTACTTATGCATTGTGACAAAAAAGTGTTATTGCCCTAGATTTCCCAAGGCAATAATGAAAAATATTTGTTCTCTGCACATGCGCAATTCGAAATACGTAATTTTTAGACCGGCCAAACGTCACTGACATTTGTAAGTTAGTTTACTTTGCGCCCGATTTTTTTTATTTTGCGTCCGATTTTTACTTGGCGTCCGATTTATACTTTCATCCGATTGTTACGTTGCATCCCATTTTTACTTGGTGCAAGTTTTTTACTTTGAACACGTTTTTTACTTTGCGCTGGCTTGTCCCCCACTTTGCCCCCGCTTGGCAAAAAAGTTCAACTTTGCGCACGATTTTTGGTACGAAAAAAGTCACTTTTTGTGCAGGCATGATAACAAAACTATTCTACGCAAAACTTCAAGTGGGTTGCGGCACGGTTTTTCGTTTGATAAAGCCGCTCAATTGAATTTGCCGCATTCATCACACAGAATTGTTTTTCGGGTTTTGTAGAAAAACATTTTTTTAAGCCAACCCAGTGTACATATCGTTTTTTGTTTGTTGGTAATTCATTCTCTATTGTCCAGTATAATTGAGAAATGCACTGAGAAAAAAGATACAGAAAATTGACCGTGCTTGTCACGGAACTGAAAATGATAATGACGCTGAGCTAAAAATTCATGTTAAATTCAGAAAAAGTATGCGAAATATCAAGAAAATTTACCGTGAAACACAGACATTTTACCGTGCTGCCATTATCATTTTCAGTTCCATGACGAGCACGGTAAATTTTCTGTATCTTTTTTCTCAGTGTGAATATTCCTACTTTTTTTTAATCAATCAACATTTTCTAATAGATCAATTCCAACAAAAAACTGTGAGCATTTTGCGCGCACGAATTGAATAGCGTCTATTTACGTTGGTTTTTGTAATTCGCGATATCGGCATTGCGGCAAATCCACGTCGTTAATGCAACAAAGAATGCAAAGAATTGGACGAAGAAAATATAGAAAAAGGTATAAAGCTGGCGTCGGATGTGGCAAAATGAATAAGATGTGTGTCGCAGCAGCTCGAAGTGGAAGCGCGGAAAAAGGAAAAGGGCGAAAGAAAAGACGTAAGACCCCGTTATGGCGTTCATGTTGCATCGCATTAACCAGTCGACCGAGTGATCCTGATCCCATCTTTCACCTTTGGCGGTTCGATCCGCGTTCGCCGACGGCCACTAATATTAATGTCTCGTATTAATGTCAGCCGATACGCGATCTCATCTTCGTCCACGATAATCGGGGTATTACGCTTCTTGCGCTCCGCGAACCAATAACTCACTAGAGCTAATGATCTCGATTCCGATTTTTCGCGTCGACCGAAATAAAACGCGACCGCGAGCCGCCGTGGTAATTGATTATTAAAGATACTTGTAAAACGCTGTCCGCCGGCTATTTTCAGCGCGTTGTACGCATTTCGGTAAAAGTACCCGTGCGTTTTCATTCGAAAGACAACGCAAATTCGCGGGAAAATACGACAGTTTTCACTGTTTGATAATAATGCTTAATGCGCCATAAAAGAGCGATGGAAAAGCATGGAACAAATCCCTTAAGCCGTTTCCCCGATATCCTTTCGTCGGGTATTAGTATTAAAATGTTTGTAATCTTTTATACCGACCACGAATTTTTACCGGCTTGATAGAAAAGCATTGTTCATTACGTGGAGTTACGGATGTAACTCCACGTAAGCGTAATGCCTTCGTAAAATGCAATAAGAAATTGGAGAAAGGATTCGTAATTATTATTGCACGTGCATTGAAAGACGACCGATTGTATGTCTTTCAATGCACGTGCAATAACACGAGCATTACACTTTTAGAATTTTATGGAATTATTCACAAATTATATTTATGAAAAAGCTGATAATACAGAGATTCTGTCTATAACAGTTTAAATCATAAATAATTTCCCAGTGGGAAGTTGCCTGTGCTGAGTCGGTACTGGAATAATAACGCCATGTCAGAGTGCCAGAGCTATCAGTACTTATATTTTATAATGAAAAATATAAATCATATATAAATTGTATGTAGTCATATTGCCGCTTTATGTATATTTTATAAAAAATATATTTTGCAGAAATTAAATGAAATACATTTTCGCCCGTGAGGGTATAATAGTATAACGAAGAATATCGTCATTAGTTAATAATGGCAGAAAAATCACTTTAGGCCCGAAATCGCGAATTCTAACTTTCTCTGTCAATTCGACACCATCTTAAAATGCGGCAAAAAGTTTTAGTTGTTAATACTTAATTCGCACTTAATTCGCTTCGTCGAGCGCAACTGCTTCACAGTTTAATTACGTCCGCTCAGCCTAAATACAATCGCACCGAAATGTCAACTGGCAAAAAAAGCTTCGGGATTACGCACGCTTCGTTCCGCGTAATTCTCAATCCACTTTATAACGCGAATTAATAAATTGGACCCGCGCGCATTTGCCAATATTTATCGGGCAAAAACGCGGCCCGGACAAATGCGCGTTTGGAAACAAACGAGCAATTCGAGCCAGCGCGCGCTTCTCCGATTTAATAAATATATATTTGCCATGGCGTGTATTTTGCAAACAACGTGTCCCGGCTCAAGCGTTTCAATTATCGGCGTGTCGTCCATCTGGGAGTGCAAGTTCGGCGGTTGCATATTTCAAATCGAACGGCCCCGGCGCGCCGACCACGTAAGTTTAAAAATACGACCGACACAAAAACTCCAATCCCGAAATCCCGCTGGACTTGCGGATCGCGTAAAATATTTATTCGGCCTAAGAGTCACTTAGACTCCCAGAGCCGCAAGACGAGTGGCGAGCGACTTATAATACACTGGAAAAAGTCTATTACCTTTACAAAATGTGTCACAACCCCAGTCTATCTGAACGTTTCAATTAATTTTATTTGAAGGTTTAGAGAAAGTTCTTTAAGGTTATGTTCAAGTTCTGCTACCATGGAGATAGTTTCTTTGTTAATTTAAAAAGTACGATCAATCGTTTAATCATCAATCAACCATTTCGTTAATTGCTGTTTCTCACGTTTACGTAACGTTTTGCAGATATTGCAAACGTTGATGTAACGTTACATGAAACGTTCACCCAACGTTTATTAAACATTCGGTTCTACGGAAGAACTACATATTGGTTCTAACATAGTTTTATATGTAGGTTTAAGATATGTTTTTTACGATGCAGATATTTTGTTTTTTAGAATTTGTCGCGTGACTGGCAAACGTTTTTCGAAAGTTGTAAATCGGACAATCCGAGTTGACGAGTAATGCAATTAAGGGGCTCTGATTGCAACGTCAAAAAACATTCGAAACGCGCGCGGCATCGTTGATCCATGGCAAATTGGTTTCCGCGAACGCGGCGGCGTTACGGTGATTTCGAAAAAGTCGATGCAACGCGTAGTCTGTGCAGAATGCTTCGCGAAATCGGTTTATGTTAAAGTGCAAGACTATCTAGGATTGTCTGGTGTTCACTATTTGAGCGGACTGTCCGCTATTTTGAAGCTCTGTTCACTATTTTTAAATGAAAAAAAGCGGACATTAAACAATTATTTTTTTTGCGAAAACGCTGATGATCCACTCCCGTGTTTTAAATTCCGACGAATTCCTAACAATTTGTTAGGAATTCCTAACAATTTGTTAGGAAATCCTAGGAAATGTTTCACAAATCCTATGAAAACCGAATGTTTCGTACAAAATTTTAGGAATTGTGAAACATCCCTAACAACACATCCCCCGATATCCGGAGATTCTCCGGAGAATCTCCGGAAATCGGTGGATGTGTTATTAGGGAATTTTTCAGGAATTCTTAGGAACGTTTAACTCGGGCTGAGAAAATATTTGTCGTGATAATTAATTCCACAATATCTAAGGATATTATAGATTTCCCATGTGGAAAAAAATTGTGCAGAAGTTTGCAAAAGTCTGCAATTTCTCTGATAAAATCTGCAAAAACTCTGCTAATCTCTAAAAAACTCTGCAAAACTCTACAAAACTCCACAAAACTCTATAAAATTCTATAAAGCTCTAAAAAATCGCTGAAAATGCTGAAATTG
Source organism: Ceratoteleas bidentatus (assembly GCA_022817645.1). Classification (NCBI taxonomy): domain Eukaryota; kingdom Metazoa; phylum Arthropoda; class Insecta; order Hymenoptera; family Scelionidae; genus Ceratoteleas; species Ceratoteleas bidentatus. The sequence goes on along the minus strand of JABFPB010001617.1, from coordinate 14,318 downwards.
GGACATTTACAGGGACAGTCTTCAAAAGTATATTGCAGAATTTCGGAGATTTTCGCAAATTTCAATCCGAAACAGAACGGTTTGTGAAAAGTCTACAAACATCTGACAATTACTTGGAAAGTCTGCTAATATATTTTACATAATATATCGCAGACTTTCACAGATTTGTTTTTTGCAAAATACATTTTTTGACTTTCCCAGTAAACATCTGATTTTTGCAGAATACAAATCTGCGAAAGTCTGCAAAATACTTTTGCAGAATTTTGCAATATTTTCCCAGTAATAGGGAAAATTCTATAAATTTGCAGGCTTTCACAGTTAAAGTCCGAATTTTAGCACAATTTTCAGAGTTTTTTCACAGTTTTGTAGAGTTTTATAGATCTTTGTAGACTTTTACAGATTTTCTTTTAAAGATTACCGGGGCCGATTTAGCCGATAACTAACGATCAATTAACAATTGCAGACAAACACAACTGTTAATATTTATGTGAGACAATATTTATGTCACAAGTGATGTGTATTCAATTTTATAAAATGTATTTTGAATTTGTTCTCTCACTTTACCCACCCCCTTTCCCGCTTGTTCACTATTTTTTCCTAGGGCGCCTGGCACCCCAAAGACTATCGTTCCCGACTAATTGTGTCAAAGCTCCATCTCGAAACTATGCGCGAGTCACGAGCGAGAAAATTGAAACCGCATTTGAGAGCCGCCGATATTAATTTCCTCCTTTTGTCTTCGCGTTCGGCAAATTGCATTTATCGGAATTAACGCGACATGTCAAAGTTGCCGACGTAATTATAATTGACAAAATAAATATGCTGCTATTTACGGCAATTATTACTGCGCTTTACAGTTTTATTGAAACACGAACGGCAACCTGAAAATTGTCCGAAATGAAATTTCAAAGCACCAGTATTCAATTAAGAAGTGACTTTACGTTTTTTGCGGTTGATTCAATATTCCTGCAGTTAGTTACTCCTGGGTATAGGATGTAAGGAACAAAAATTATTGTCTTCAAATATAACTTTTTGTAAAAGTTATTACCAATTGAAAGGTTATGTCGTTTTTTTGAAAAAATCATAAATTCCATCAGAGGTATCCAACATTTTATTTCTCAGACAAATTGCGAAAAGCTAGTATTTTTTAAAAGTCATTCTAGTTTTTTTCTAGTTAGTTAAGAACATCTCAAAATTTTCATTTGTTTAATAAAAAAATCGATTTTCTATTAAAAAATGAAGTTATTTTTATGAAAATGTTTTTCCTAGTACTTCTATCTATTATCTACAAGTGTACCGTATTTCATTACTTTACATTGGCAATTCTCGAATTTATGATTAAAAAAACGACATATACTTTGATTTGTTAAAAACTTTTACAAAAAGTTATATTTGAAAAAAAATTCTTGTCCATACATCCTATACCCAGGAGTAATTAACAATAATGTTAACTTTTAGTTTCATTTATGTTGGTGAAGCAGAGGGCCTTTAGGAATCTTGACTCAGTTACAATTAACGATTGATACAATGACGACAGAAATCGACGGGCCGCAGTGTGTTTCGAATTTGGCCGCGGTGCTCAGTGGATCGTGAAATAAACTTGTCGATTTGACGGCAAAAAATATCTGGGTACAAACGAATGCTCGGACTTAGGCTAGACGTCGACATTCCAGTTGGAGGGCGCTCGCACCGAGCCATGTTTATTCATTGCCAGTAATAGAATGTGTGTTAGCGAGAAGAAAAATTCCGCCGTGACTCTAATGGCGTTAGATATTAATTCGCCCGATCAAGGAGCGTTCGTTTGTAAAACAAGTTTTTTCTAATCCGCGAAAGGTCGGCACATTAATGAGACGCCACTTTGTCGAAATCTTTATTACCGTTTCAGCAAACTTTTTCTAACTTATAAACGTTCCTCAGAAAGCCGTTTCACCAATCGAAGACGATAACATTCCCATAAAAACTAAACCACAATTCATTGACACGTGCTTGGTCAAATGTCAAAATAAACGGACTGAAAATGTAATACACTCGTCCCGATTTCCTATAATCGAACTTTAACCTCACCATATTTCCGCCACGAAATTTCATATCGATCCAAACTTTTCGCAGCAACTCCCGCGCTTAATAAACACAGGCCATTCAGATTCTAAACTCGGATCCGCCGTCGAATAAAACTTTTCAATTAGCCTAATCAATGGCTGAGTCGAGGCGGCGTAATGCCAGATCCGTCCGCGGAGTTGCCGGTTGGAAAAATGCAATCGGCATAATTGGCGCAAAACAAGAGAATCGCACTGAGGCCAAACAATTTGAGGGGCGTCGTTTGCGAGTTCGCGGCACAGCGTTCGGAGACAAGCGAACACGTGCGCTGCTCGCACTCAGCCACTTCGTTTCTTGTTCGTGCATCTTCAAAGTAACTGCAACTTAGCAATTAGGCCGAATTTGCGCGTTTCACGCTAATTAAATCGAAGCGCACAAGTGGCCCGATGCGAACTATAGCGAGCATCTTATTTTCCACATTCAAGCAAAGTGACTATGTATGACGAATTCTGAAACGAGGTTACACCGCGGAGCATTTACTTTTTCGGATCGACGGAATCGGTATTTTTCCTTCAACAGCAGCGATTCTTTATTTGACCAGAGCTATTTTCTGTTTGGAGAAATCGGCGTTTTTAGATGTTGTTGATATTTCGCAGGATTCCAAATGTAAGACTGGGACAGTTCGTTGTATGAATGTTCATTAATTTGATTGATTAGGAAAATAAAATAATTAATTCATATTTTCAAATGTTTCAATTTAAATAAATTGCATTGGAAAATATTATGTTTCAATTCTACTCGAAATAACTGTTTTTTAATGCAATTGTATCTTCTAAATTAAATTACACAATGTTTCATTTTATTACTGAATTTTGTATTCGTTTCCCGGCGCATGAAAATGTCACGGTTTTTGGCCGCGTGCAAATATCTGCATTTTTATGAATTCAATGGCAGCTAAAAATAAAAGTTCGGGTAAAAAGATGTAATAGATAAAAGCCCGTCGCGAAAGCTCGTGAAAATTCCTGGCGTTTCGCGCAGGGAAAATGCGAGGAGCATATCTGTAATGATTCTGATGAAAGACTCACCGGAACGTCCACCAGATGTTGAAGCACATGGTGTTGAGCCAGAAGAATGCTGCCAGGAAGAAGAAGTGCGCCATGATAGCTGCAACAAAAAGCAAAGCGTGCGTTCAGACACTCCGTGCTAATTCAATTTCCAACGACATTTTCATTTTATTGCGGGATAACTCAATTTTTGTGATTCGCGTTGTTCGAATTTCCCGCGGCGAAAAAATTCGGCCGAACGACAAAAACCCGGCACAATCGTGCCGTTTGTTGAGGGCTTTTCACAAGGAAGTCACGTTTCACTAAATTCACTCCGGCGTTCTACTCGCTAACAAAAATGTTCGTGTTTTAACGTTGCCAACAAACAGTTGTGTTATCGCGATCAAACTTCTGTCTCGATGTAACAATTTCCTGTAGCGAAATATCCGCCGTCTATTCACCGGTTAAAATTGCTGTATTGATATACCCAGATAGGATGTTTTTGCAATATTCATGCAATATTTAGGGCATTACATGTTGCCTGGTTTTGCAATTATTGGTAGCATCTGCGTCCTCAACAGACATTTGAAATGACGTAAAAGAATTCACAGTTTAAGTGTGGCAATATATGCTGCATATTTGCTGAATACAATTGTAAAACTGATTTGATGGATTTGTAATTCATTGAAATAAATTATAATATCGGTAATTGTCATCACAACTCTACTCTAGTAGAAAATGTGATGTGGCAAACAACATCAAACATGTGGTCCTTATCAGGATTTTATGAGTCAAACATCAACAGAGGATTCCTGATGAAAACCATATAAGGTTCCAATGAGGGATCCGGATAAGACATTAAGTCGAATTTAACCATAAGGCCAGGGCCTTATGAAGCAAACTGATCATGCCATTATGGTTTGGTTATGATGTGGCAACCTGATCATGGCCTTACCAGGTTTTGGTCAGGAAACCACATCATTTGATAAGGCTAACCTTATCAGATCCTGATCAGGTTATGACTCATGTATAAAATATTCCAATAGCTCGGGGATAAGCCAGTCAAACTACAAACTGAGTATAGAGGTCAATTCTCGTCTCAGTCATTGTATTTTTTTCGGCACATTCGAAGCCTGATCAGGTTCCCTTATCATAGATTCCTGCCGTTACATCAGTGATGAAACACTGGGAAAAATAATATGTTAACCCAACATTGAAATCTGTTGCGTCAACAGATTTTTCTTGTTAATCGAATATATTTAAATCTGTTTAACAGTTATATTCGGCTCACTTTGTTTTATGATAAACTGAACATCAGTAGCAGGTTAACCTGACACTAGTCAGATTGTTTTGACCTAGAAATAATGTTGATCCAACATATTTTGGTCAACATTGTTTTTTATGTTTCTCATATGAGTAAGTTTTTCCCAGTGAAGCCTGATGTGTATGCCTGATGAGTTTCTGATCAGATGATGTGGAATCCTGATAAGGCCCTTATGTCAGCATCATAATAATTTTTCTAAGGTAAATAAAACATCAACACAATGAAAATACCGTAAATATCATAAAATAATTTGTGAAACTATTTGGGGAGAGTCCAAAATCTAACCAATTAATTTGGTTATGCACTAGGAAAGATAAACAATGAGGTTAGGGTAGAACTATGTCACTTACTGTCTCACTTATCAAACATAAGACAATAAATTGTATTGCTTAGTAATGGAAAAATGTCACTGAGTAAAAATATTCTTTTCGTGTTTTTTCGACAAGTTTTGTTCGTTGTTTCGTTACGATTACGATACGCGAAGTTCACTCCGGCAACGAACTGATCTTTGTGTTTCATTTTCTTTTCCCAAGTAAAACGTCATATATATTATTTAATAACGATATCTTTTTTGTTAAAATAGTTTTTAAAACGTGAATTACTCAAATAGATTAGGTAAATAATACTAATTTAATCCACAATATTTTCAAAATTATATTGCACTGTTATTTTTCGAAATTACTTCCAATCTGGGTATTATTTTTCCGAAACACTTTTTCCGAAAAACATCCTAAAGCGTGTTTTTCAAAATCAAATACCTTTATAACTATTTTCATCGAAATAGTTTGATTCTAAATGGTTATCTTCATGCAAATGTCGTCAGAACTTACATATTTAAGTCCGACTAAAGTAGCACAACAAAATACAGTAAGGTTTCGACACAACAGCATTCCGAATACATTTCTCTCGCGTTTGAAAGCGTCACAATTGCAAAGATTGAACTTTTTCTCTAAAGATTGAACTTTTTTTGTGAATATCGATGTGCTCAAATAAAGTTCACTTTTGACTGTTTTACGATCTAGCAACATTTGCGCTATCTGGATAACTTTTTTCGATTATTTGAATGTCATGGTTAAAAAGTTATGATTTAAAAGATTATTTTCCCTTGTGAATCAAGTTGTTCCGATGAAAACTGACAAGAGAAAACTGGCTTTCAAAATCACGCATTTTACGCAAAATTTCAGGTGTCTCTCATTTTTGTGCGGAGAATACTCGGAGAGAAAAATGAAGGCGATCTGTTCGCCCGAACTGGGCGACTGGTGAACGATTGCCCGTCAACCGTTCACCGAGTTTGGGCGAAAAAGTCGCCCACTTCCCCCAAGATTTTTTTCGTGTAGTTGTAGTAGCAAAAGCTCTAGCTGTAATAGCTATAAAAACGTCTCCAGGCCATTTTATTTTGATATTTCTCTCAGTGTACAGAACAACATTGATTATATTTGCTCCACCTACACGGAGAACAAGTTTAGCAGTATTTGCTAATATCAGCCCAGCACGGCCTCTTTTCCATAAGCCTAGCAGACATTGCTATATTCTATAACAGCTACCGCGAGACGTTCAGCTGTCATTGCATTAACAGTTACTGCATTGCACTGTAACAATTACTTCTTGGGTTAGGTATCGCTGGTGGCTGAACAGCATCTGCTTTGTCGACCAAAGGTGTGTGTGCTTTGGAGATAACAGAGGCTGCTGAATTTTTTTTCTCCGTGTGCAGCTAGGCTGAGTTTTAGCTACAGTTTTAGTTGTACAGTTAACACAATTTCTTTAGTTCGTCAACATTTACGACCGCTTATTTTAAATCTGCTTGCAGAGAACCCATTTCTCCCGCGCAACTCGTGAAAAAACGCGACGGGCCTTTTTGTGTTCATTTCAGGCTATCGTTGCATGAATCAAAACATTTCTTATTGAGTGCATACATTTTCTTTGTACGACGAGCAGCATTAAGGATGAAGGATGGGTTGGGCGAAAGCGCAGCATGAATGTTTAAAGGCGCCGCTAACCGTTCACCTTTAGAAATTTGATCGCTATTATGAACCAGTCGTATCCTGGGGGAAGACATTAATTTCTGAGAATGCAATCTGGTGGCAGGTACGGCTGTTATTGATATTTTATTTACCGCTTTCGGGATCAGAGCCACGATCGGAGTTTTCGCGTCAAATAACGCATTTTCCAATGCGTTTGTAACTTGGATCGGACGCCTAACGCGTTTAATGTCCCAAATCCACCACTTGTAATTTGAAATTATGGAATTTATTTTGGAGCCGCATTTTCGGGTTCGCTACGTGCTTTCGCATACTAATTGCGGATCTCAGCCAGCTCGGATTCGTAAGAGGGTAATTAGGAACTGGGCATAATGACGCGTGAAACCAGCTAGGCAAAAATCCGTAGCCGAGAGGCGTTCGATTTGGCAAGTTGGAGTTCCGGAATGGCTTCAATGGTTGCTGATCTCTTAAAACAAAGCGATATACGAACCGAGAATGGACCAACAGTGGCGTTTTGACAAGGGTCTCGCGTACCGACTCGAAATGTCGAACAAAAGGTCGCCGCCTAGCTGTAGGGAAAAACACGGCGGTAATTGGTCCGCCAGCAAATTGCACTGTTTTTGGGGAAGAAGGATATTTGAATGCGTATCCGAGTTCTGGTTTCGAATACACATTTTCGGAGAGGATAATTAGACTGCTTGTAACAGCAATTCGCAAACGAATTAACAATCGGACATTCAAAAAACGGCTTACTCGATCTCTATGTTTGATAAACTTCCGATTCGATCGGTCTATGTAATGATTTAGTTAGCGCATAATTGTTCATCCATTTGCAGTTGCATAATTACTTTTCCTTGTCAGTGCCCCTGTGCATAACTCCAAATTACTTTCCGTGATTAATTAAAACACTGCTCGATGCTGACAGAATATTTCTTGCGAGGTTAAAACGCCCATTACCCAAAACCTTTTAGTCGGCAACACGTAAACACTCTGCGATAACGTATCACATTCTAATTTACCTTCCGTCCAACGAAATCAAATTATAATTGGGACTTCAACTTCGCAAATTCACGGCAAACAAGCCGCGCCACGGCTGTCACGAGAATCCAAATCTCCGCCTTATTGACTCGCACGAAAAACTTCCAACACAATTTCGTGAACCGTTGATTGATCCAGAAAGTCGTTAAATTTGCACCAAAAATTATCTTTTCGTGCCTCTGTATTGGGCGCAAAGTCTTTCTTTTCTGCCCTTGAGCGGAAAAAAATTACTTTGCTTCCTCCAAACAGACACTGATAAAGTTCCTTTTTGTTTGCAAGCAAAACAAAAAATATTAATTGCACCATGGACTAAAAAACCTACTTAACTGCCTTAATATAATAGTATGAAATATACTATTAACGGGAAAATCCGACTGAAAACAATCGGTCCACAGTCATGCGTCGTTAATAATCGTTCAAATCGGTTCGTGTGACACGAATGCCATCTAGCGGACGACGTTTATTGGAAACATTTATCGCGCCTCGCATTCCGCGAAAGTAATTAAATTTCCAAAACTAATTACGCTCTCGCTCGCAATTATAACTCGCCGCGACGGACAATTCCTGGTGTGTGTGTGGAACAGAGGGATGGAGGGGGGGAGTAAGTCACCCTTATCGGACTGTTTTACATTTCCCCGCGGGCCCGCGTCGCGGAAGACGATCGAGCCCCACGAGTACACGCCGCGAGGGTTAATTTAAGCCCCGAACTGACTACGTTCACGCGTCGTTGCGCCACGTCGTTGCCACGAGGGGGACGGCGCTTTTAATATTTCGCATCGGTCGTTACCGACAAGGGACATCGCTTGGAATGATCTCGGGTAATTCCGTCCTTTTGTTTCTTTTGATTAAACTTCCTCGAGGAGTGAAAATATTCGACTTGATACATAGTGTTGTTTGATTTCGGGATGAGTGGGGGGAAGGGGGACGTCAAGAATTAATTCGATGGATTCAAAACGTCGCGGGATTGCGGTTTTAATTAAACGAACGTGTGAAATTTATTAAGGTGGGTGTTTCGATAACCCAGATACAACATCTATTTGATATGCATCTAATATATGTATAATATACCCCTATAGAACAAGATGTATATTATTAATATACATCTTGTTCTATCGGGGTAAGTATATAGGCCGAAAAATCACGATGCTTTGTCGGATTACAGTGGCAATGAAATTAGATTTAATTTCGTTGGAATGTATTTTGTCATCGATTGTTGAAACATTTGAAATATTTTATAAACGAATTGGCGAGGGTTTTTAATCAATGACGACTTTCGATGGAATTATGATATTAATTTTGTAAATTGTAGTCGGGATGTTGCGTCTAACAAGTAATTGCGAAATATCGAAATTACAAAGGAAACTGGCGGCATTCCGACGCCGATCGTCGCCAATTTGCAAATCGCATTATCGCAGGGACAATTTATTCTTATTCCATCGATTCATTATCATAATGCCAGTCGATACATTTTCAAGCGGCCATATCATGAGAAACTATAACGTTACGTATTGTGCAGTAGATTCGCCGACTTTAATATCCCTGAAAGCGATCGGAAATGCATTTCCGTAAACGCCGTTTCTGTTTACTGCTCTGGGTATCAAAATGAAACTCGTAAAGAACACGCAACTGGCAATAATGATTCGACGAGAAAAGTCACGGTATCTGAATAAGCGTCGTCGTAAAGAGGAACAAAGCCAATCGGGCGGCGCGATCTTCCCTTCTGTCGCGAACAAAACCGAAAACCGAGCAGCGGGCCTCGAAAAATGAAAATCGCGACGTTTTAAACACAATTTCGCGCGCGTTTTGCGCCACTAAAAGCGGCCATTGTGTCGTAGTCGCGCGCGCTTCAACGGGCACATAAAACATTTAATCCAACGAGACGGTAAAAAGCTAATACATGCGGCATAAAGGAGAGCGAAAGACATAAAGTATCGGAGTGAATGCTGGACGTTGCACGCGGCTAAACAGCGTTCAATAATTTCACCAACAAATGACGGATGAATGTAAAACGCGAGCGAAGCGCGACGGGAAGTCAAATGCGCTTTATGTGAAATGGTGCGAAAAAATGGATGTTGAATGAAATCTGATGGATGCGTTGGGTAAAACCTAAAGATGATTAATTATATGAGACTAGCTCAAGTGGAAAGTATCGATAAATTATCGTTACTGATTTTCAATTTAGAACTTTAGAAACGGGATGTCGTTAAACAGCGACCCGATAGACATTTATTGGATTTTCTTTTAAGATTATGTATGGTGTAAAAAGAAAGGCGGATTGCCAAAGTGATTTACCCTAGTATAAATTGATCGGGCTGTAATCGGGGTGTAACGCATGGAATGGATGTAGCAAATTTTCCAGGTCTGGAAAATTTGCCCGATCCGGGCCACGGCAGGGCCATATCGGTATATTTTGCCAGGTCGGGGCAAAATATACCGATCAACACCCGGACAATTTCCAAACGATGGAAAATGATAACGAATATGTTAATATGATTAAACATAGTTCAGGAAGCAAGGTTTAAAACACCCGGAAGAGTGATTGAAGTGCAGTCTGTTTGAAATGTCGTTTTTCCCAGCGTAACCTTATCTACATATGGAATGTCATACCTTTGTCAAGACAAGAGTCCGAAACCAGAAATTCCGATTGCAGTGAAACATCCAGGAATTTTCGAATCACCGAGACTTGCAAAACTGCTTTGTACGCTGATTAAACGAATTAGCCGAATTACACTCTTAAAAAGTACTATTTGAGTTGAACAATGAGTCTACTTGAAGCGGTTATACCCTAAAGTAGACATTCCAAAGAATTGTTTTAATTCCAAAAAAATAAATCTATTTTTTTAAATTGCCAGAGTATACTCCCCCCTTAAATATTTATATTGCCAATTTAACATATTCAGTTAAATAAAGTTGCTTCATACATTAAACAATCGATAAACTTATTTTTTACTTAATATTATTAATAATTAAGTAAAAAATAGCTTAATTATTAGTAGCTTGATTATAAGTAAAATATAAGTACAATTATAAGTAAAAAATAGCTTTGCACAACTGAAATAAGTTTGCATATCGATTGTTAACGTATTAAGCAACTGTATTTAATTGAATATGTTAAATTGGCAATATAAATATTTAAATTATGAAAGAACATGCGTAAATTGCCTGTTTTAGATGATTCGGAAAAACGGAAGTACATAATTGAGAATGACTTTGCTGAACTCGACTAAGCTTGCATATTAATTCCAGAGTCATTATGCAATTATTTTCAGCTGAAATATGTAAGATTGTACATACACTCTTACAAATCTTTCATTTGTGTCTCTAAGATGTACACTTCGTCAAGGTTATGTTCGTTAGAATATAAATGTCACTCTGCGACAAAAGCTTAGTAGAAATTTCATGGGGCATGCCCCATCTGAAGACTGGGTCCCTCAGGGGCTTTTGTGGGGCAAGCCTAATATCCGTCATAACCAACTGGAGCCCAATGGGGCCCATATGGGGTGCGCCCCATTGGGGGTGGACATTTGGAAGTTGTTGGGCCCAAATGAGTGCCGACTTTGGGCACTACATGGGCATGTAACGGGGTGCCCATTGAGGGCCAATGTTGGTAAACGATTGGTAAAGATTGTTGTTGTGACAACAGGACATTTTTAAGAGTGTACAAATGTCTCAAAAGATAGAATAGAAAACGCGAAAACTGCCTCTGAGAGACTTCTAGGAAAAACGCATAAGAAACGCTGATAATGGCTCTGCTGAACCCGAATCAGGTTTATATCGATTGATGATTATATTATGCAATTTTGTTCAGCTAAAATGTGTCAGATTATATATTTTGTTAACCAAAAGAGAATATAACAGAAAACGCGAAAACTGCTTATGAGGGGCGTTTCGGTAAATCGCATAAAAAACGTTGAAAATGGGTTCGCCGAAGCGGAAAAGCATTTAATAAAACTTCTATCATATATATTTTCGAAGTTTTAAGATCATCAGTTCGTAACTAGTATCACTGGTAAGCCAGTAAAAATCACGTTTCTGAGATCGCACCTCAGAGCACTACATAAACACAGGTTCTGCAATCAAAATATGCGTTGGATGCTGCCTGCAATGAACCAGAAATGTTCACTGGCGGAAACCGCTAGCTCGTGTACCGGATGCACCTAAACGTTGTGCTTTAACAGAAACTGCACAAAAACAGGTATTCTCAAAACGCATTCTATTTTCGACTGGAGCGACCTCTAAACGTTATTTTATTTGGTTCATTTGACGTTTCCGCTACTTCTTTGGGTGTAACAGAGGGGTAACAAATTTAATAATTTTCAGCAATGCGTATCAATGTTTGCTATTAGAATGTTGCACTTGAAATTGTAATGGCGGGTCGCACGCTGGACAATTGAAAACTGTCAAATATATTCAGCGGCTACACTTGGACTCCCAAAAAATCACAGGGTTCAACTCGGAGAAAACTTGCAAACTACGCTGTAGTTAAACTAGGAAGTTTAAACATGAGTGGAGTCTTTCTTTGCAAGTAGAATGATGTGGGCCAACTGAATCTCGATTATCAACCAAATCGTTAGCAAATAGACTCAAAGTTTTTAACCGGATCGGTGTGCAAGCCGGGACAATTTTACCTAAGTGACTGAAATTTGATTCCAAACAAACGCTTTCATCATCCTAATAGGGTTTACATTATGCACGATATCTTACATCCGTGTAAATTTCAAAGGAAAACAATAGAAGTTGAACGAGTTACACTTCATATCATACGAATTGTGTTTATAGTTGGGCCGTTAAATTCTGGACGAAATATAACCAATGTTGTCCGAAAATTGCATGTTTGATATTCTATGTTCATATGCAGATTAAATAAAAGCGAGATTGCTTATAGCGGTACTGTGATGTTGCATAATTGGAAAATTAATTAAATTTTCAAAGAGCAATTACCGACGAATTTGAAGTTTCGATTCGCACTAAGTGTTAGAAAATAAGTTGCGCCGATTCAACTTATTGATTCAAACGTCAAGAACAGAGCTCAATAAAATTACAGGACGACATATTTACAGATGTTGAGTGAAAGTATTCGAGGACGCGATATTTTAAAACTTTAGCACAGATACCAAAGCTTCACAAAACTAAGTCCCCGAATAATGGGAGCCATTCGCTTAGACCTGAATTATCGTGAACCAAAGCGCCGAAAACGATGACACGATTTTGAATGATTAATGGCCTAACTGGTACATTAACTTTGTAAAGGTTAGCATCTCAAGTGCCAAAACTCGACACCCAGAAAATTATCAACTGAGTTGCACAAACTCGCGCATACATCATTTTCTAAGTATTCGCCAATCGTTAACAAAAGCGCGCAAATAAATCTTCGTTACGTGCAATTTATTGTTTCCTCCGTCATTTTTCTGCAACCTCCCGAAATTCTCAACTCCGAACTGCTCAATTAGAATCGCATTGAAATTGTCATCATCTTTCCCGAAGTCGTCGAAAAATTCTCGAATTCAGTTATTGCAATACTACATAAAAGATTGATTGAATTACTGCAAAAACTAAACCTTTTAATTCATCCAAATCCAGATCAATATCAAGATCAACATTACCAGCCTAATTACCAGCCTAACTTTAATTTCAACATTACCTGCCTAATTTTAAATCATTATTTGAATGGTGGTTTTTAAAATTGCAAGTGGTATAACCTGTAATATTAATGTCGTATTTAACTGATGGCGATTGACAATTGGAAAATCTACTACCAATAGTAAAGTTTACTAAACTCATCAGTTGGCAACACTTCTTACTAATCAGGTACGAAGATTTATAGAAACATATCGATCATTTAGTCACTGTTATCTAAATTCTTCTATCATTCACCCACCATTTTTCTGAGTGAATGCTACAGCCCTAACTATCGCCAACAAATTGACTGTCTCCAAATTCCTCTGACCCTCGGGCCAGAACTCAATACATCCCTCGCAACAAACTAAAGACGAAACAGCCGTCCCACCCGCACACTTCACGCCCCGACCCGGCGCTGCTTAGTCGTCTACTCGTGTCGAACACTGACTGCGATGAGCCGAGATTTAATAAAATTACCCTAAGAATCATGGCACTCATTTCTCTCGACGCCGGGTGCGTAAAGGAGCGCGCGCCGGAGGTGCTGGCGGCGTTCCTTGCACGAGGGTGAGTGTTAAAGGTTGGCGCCGGCCGATTTGCATGGCCCCGCAGGGTGGCGTGTCACCCCGAATTAGATTGCGCGTTACGCGTTTGACCCCTCTCACGTTTATTCAGCGACGTGTCATGCCGTTTAATGAATTGCGAAAGTTGCCGGCGATATTCTTGCGACGGCAACCGCTTCACACGTCGCCTCGCGTGGTCTTTCCCGCCATTCTTCCGGCACCGAAACCATGGTTAATGAGTCGCGAAAGTTGCTGGCCTTTGTTGACATTTGCTGTTGACCAAGGAGGCCTAAATTTAACCTAGCAAATCAATGACGTGGAAGTAGAATAAGACTGTCATGTATCCTATCGGAGGTTCTGTTTAGCTTCAGTATAAGGAGAGGATGTTAAGGTTTGGTCCATTTTAGTCCGATGAACATGAACAATTCGAACTTCAACATGTGAAACTGATGTGGTTATCTATGGATCTACGTAATTAAATAGTCGATTACTTTTAATGTTATCTTGGACCAAAATTTTGAAATTTTAATTTATGTTGCCAGAATTTTAGCGGAATTTGGCGGATTTTCTATGGTATAGCTCTAGTAAAATCTAGTGGGAAAACCGGTGAAATGGCAACACTGATTTTAATGCAAGTCTGTTGGGCTCTGTTAATTTTACGATATAGCTGTAGCGCAAACTTAAATAAAAAAAATTATTGGGGCAGAAAAATTGTTTTTGG
>JABFPB010001616.1:0-24221 GCA_022817645.1 Ceratoteleas bidentatus | reverse complement strand
AAAGCTTCATTTTCACAACAAGTCTGTTTATTGTGGAGAACACAGCGCAGTGGCCCAGTCGTTCATAGCAATCTTTTCTTATTGAGTACAGTAGAGAAAGGAATGTTGCAATAACTTTAATTATTTACTTATTTTATATGTTCGAAAAATGGATTTACATTATTTCTTAAAAGCATTTGTATTCAATAATTCACATGGAAATGTGAATTATTGAAAATTGAACATTTTCGAATGAAAAATGTTGCACTAAAGATTTGTGGCAATTTACATGCAACCCTTTCATTCATTCAAATCCGAACGATTAATTTATTGAACCCTAAAGATACACTCCTTTGCGATTGTACAACCTTAAAGGACGAAACTATATTGTGCCACAACACTCACGTGCATAATATTTCTTACTCATAAGTAATATTTTGAATAAATAGATCTTTACATATTATTTATGGCGTATAATAATTGTTTTTGCGAAAATGCGTAATGCCGAATCATTAAGGGGAGATAATGGCAAAGAAATTACTTGAATATAAAATAATCCTAAAAACTTATATTTTGGTACATAATATGATTAAATGTAATGATTAAAATTATATGTAAAAATTCCCCGTCCCCTCTCCCTTTACGAGAAAACAATTCTAATTTTTGTTTAAATCATTTTTTGATAAAAAGCTTCTGCAAATTCGTTCAGAATATATTTTACATATTAGAAAAAAGTTTCATTAATATGTTTTAGAATTGAGGTAGTAGCTAGATTTTTTGTAAAAATGAATGCATAATTTATTGGAGAAATGTATCATTAACACTTGTAAAATCCGTAAATGTGTAAATCAAACATTAATTTTCATACACTCTTAAAAATATTTATTTTGAGCCTAAATTGTCACAGTCTTCGCAATCGGTTCATTGAATCAAGCAAATGAAGTTTTGAATCAAAGCAGTTAAAACTGCACTCAAACATTATGTTTGTTTAGTATAACCAATTCAAAATCGTGATATAAAACAACTACTGATTTGGGCCAAGATAGTAATGTTTTGAGCGACATCAGTCTTAAATCAGACAGTTTTCATGAAGAATGCAGTACTGACTTATGACAATATACTGTTTTTGCTCGGAATAGTTTCCTTCAAGATCTTCAACTGTTAATCTGAAACATATGCAGTCTTGGCGATATATTAAGACAGCTTCTGTCTTGACTCATGTAACTTTTTCTTGACTCAAACAAGTCTTTATGAGTACAGGAAAATTATTATATGCAATGATAATGATGAGATAAACACTGAGCTAGCTTCATATGAAATGCCCTCTTCTTGCACCATCTCTTGTGCCTTACAAATTACGGCAAGTTTAAACATGTTTGTGACTCGAGTGTAGTAATTTTCTCTATGTATCAGCATTTTTTCACTTCGGGAATCGCGAAAAATGGCAATCTGTGGTGAATTGTGATATTTGAAGAGAAGGATTGCATTGCAAAAGAGATGGTGCAAGAAGAGGGCCCTTCGTATGAAGCTAACTCAGTGTTTAAGTCGTATGAAAATTAATGTTCGAAAACACATTTACTGATTTTACAAGTGTTTATGACATTTCTCCAATAAATTATGCATTAATTTTTACAAAAAATCTATCCGCGACCGCAATTCTAAAAATATATTAATAACACTTTTTTTCTAATATGTAAAATCACATTTTGAACAAATTTGCAGAAGCTTTTTATTACAAAATGATTTCAACGAAAGTTAGAATTGTTTTCTCGTAAAGGGAGAGGGGAGGGGGGATTTGTACATATAATTTTAATCGTTACATTTAAACATATTATGTTCCAAAATAACCTTTTAAGATTATTTTATCTTGAAGTCATTTCTTTGCCGCTGTCTCCCCTTAATGTTATATGCTTTGTTTTATCCAAAAGTCGATACTGAAAATAACATTTTCCTCCCTCGGGGCGGGAATACCTACGTTCCCGCCCTGACAGGCGGAAGTGTGGGCTTTCCGCTCCGTCGTAAGGGAAAATACCGTACACACTACGGGGGGAATTTCGATTTCTCACTCGTTATATGAAACTCGTTAAATTACATGTGAATATAGCATGACATATATTAACTAAAAATCTCAATTTCCTGAAGTGAAATTTAAATACTCACGAAGCGAATAATTCAACAAAAAAACAACAATTCAGTTTTTCCACAACATGCCTTTAGAATATAATTCGTACTGTTTCGCGCGAGAATTCGAGATTATGAATATCTGACGGCGTCGACATGATCCGGGCAGGTGTGGTATGGAAATCACAGGTATGGCAGAAATGGCAAGCATAATCTGATCTCGGACCTTGGGCTAAGTTCATTTACGCGAGGACAAGCGTTGTTGCATTCAAATTTCCGGCCATGTGCAGTACCGATACGCGCGTATCTTTAACAAATTGTTCAAATCTCTTTTTGTCGAGGCGGAAAATATATCGTTTGCAACCTTGTAGAGAAATTAAAAATATTCGGGAATAATAGTCAGGAATAACAAGTGAGCATAGGAAGATAACCTATTCAACAATTAATATCGCGGCTCTGTTCTATGAATATTAATTAAATGTCGAAGCTTGTCTTTTTATTCGTACGTATAGGAATATCAACCCATTTTATTTGTTACATATACTTTTAATTGTTTAATTAATTAAAAACCCTGATCATTCCCCAAAGGCACCTTTATGTCAATTCAGAGGAAATCCAATCATTCAAAGTTGACTCTGAGGAAAGTGTGAGGTATACACTGTTGATTGGGAACAGTTTTATAAAAAATAATATTGAAATACACACCAAAAATCAAATTTAACGATAGTACTCGTTATGGTTTCAATATCCAATTATACAGAAATAATTAAATAATAATTGGCCGGCTCCTCCATGCGTATTGAGTTGAATAATTCAGCGCAGTATGATTCGATACGGTTTCACATTACTTTGACATTTACTCCAACGCAACTTGTAACCTACAATTCAACTGAAAAACAAAATACCTTTAATCGTAAAATGCCAACAAATAATATTTCGACAAAGTTGTTTATCATTGTTTAACAGAAAAATATTTGGCTAAACTCTAAACTCAGACATATTTTGAGGATTGTTATTAATATTTACTAAAATTTTATTTAATGTTGTTCACGTTATTCTGGCGTGCAGTTACAGTTGGTCATTGCAGAAACTAGAATCCACATTCACTTAATGAAATCGGAGAAAACTGATAACATAGTTGGATTAAAACACATGGCCCGTATATTTATATATATATCTATATATACCATTCTGTAATTTTGTGATATCGAATATCTCAGCTTTCAGGAAATACATAGGCAAAATGTGTGCAGTAACATGACCAATGTTAGCTGTCTTTGGTTAAAATTGTATTCAAATTGATGTCAACATACGTTAGGATAATGTTGAAGACACTAAGCATGCAATTATTTCTCTCGTTCAGTTTTTATCGAACGAACGAAATATACTTATTAAAGTTTTTATATATAGTTATCTGCCTGTAATTCTTATTGAATTAAATAGAAAGGATCAAGGATAACCACATATGATATTTGTAATTGTATAATATACATATACGGATAAGTAATTATATTTTTAATATATGTAACTAAAATTTCTGCGGATCATTCTTTTTCAAGAAGTTTCTTAAAGAAAATTCTACTTATAATCATAAAAACAGAGCCCTCCTGAAAATCGGATAATGACGCGAAAAAGCACGGAAAAAGAGCAGCGCAGGACTTATCATGCGACAAATCAAGCCTTGTTGAATAGGTAATTGGTCGTTCGGCGACGCTGCAAACGAAGCCGCGAGTTTTCCACGTTCAACATCGCAGTAGTTTGCTATTGTGCATCGGGCTGAATTCCGCGTAACACAAATTGCGATTTACCGAGAAGAAATGCGATAGATTTGAAATAGACGGCCTCAAGATCGAATAGAATGTCAAAGCCTTCGAACTCGCGAGTAACGCTGGATACTGTAGGTGCGGGTGATCCGGGGGAGGAAAATTCCGACGATTCCGAGCGATACGCGACCTAACTCAAGCCAATGGTCGGCCGCATCTTCGTTCCGCCAGCCGTCTTCTGCCAGCTAATTAACCGGCTCAACGGAATTGCACATTCGCGCCCTTAATTAAGCATCGATGCTCTCGTAGACTGTCTTTTTCGTTAATAAGCGCAAACCAAAAAAACTCGTTAATTTATTTTATGACAGCCAACTGCTCCCATAAAAGGAACAATTTGAGGGATCGACTTATCGCGTTTTGTTGTAGACAAAACAATTCAACAAGAAAACTGTTGCACTGGGAAATCTAATTCGTAAAAGCTGCGAAAAATCTTACCTTTTACGATATATTTCGTAAAGGGTTTTACGAATGAGTTTTCATAGTGTGCCTTATTTTCAGTGAAAGGGTTAGAAATGAAAATTTGAATGAAATCCGCCCATTGTTATCAATTAGATTATTTATAATATGTTAACTATTTTCGAAGCGACGTGAAAGAGCGAGTGAGAAACGCTGATTGCTAGAAAATAATGGTTAAAAAATAATTTGCAGAGTCGCAAACGATCGAGGACTTCGGTGCAGCGCTGCACCTGATGCGCTCGGACCTGGAGCACTTGCGCTCGGTGTTTATGGCGGTGGAGAACGGCGACCTGGGGATGCTCAAGTCCCTCGGCATCAAGGACTCGGAAATCGGTGACGTCAAGTTCTTCTTGGAGAAGCTCGTCAACACCGGCTTCCTCGACTGAACGGGACGCCCCATTTTTATCCACTTATCATTAATTATCGTATTAAGGAGCATTATTTCTGTAGGGAGGCGACCAATTATCACGCGATCCCCTGAGGGAGACTGAGGCGGACCCGATAACGCGCGAGGCCTATTTACTATAAACAAGATAAACACACTGTTACCCCAACAGACCAGTAGCGATACAGGCATTTTGTAGTCAACCAAATGTTGCGCAGTGCTATCGCTTGACACCAATGCAGATGTCGTTGGCAGAACCCACCAGCTGGGAAACTGACAACGAACGGGTCAATCGATAAACTTACACCATAGAGAACTTAACTTGTTGAGCGAATACGTCGGTATCGGTATCGGTTTGGTGGAGTCGCAGCCCCACTCGCGCTCCTCCCTTCCGAGTGGGAGCAGCGCGAGTAATCTCTGTGACGCACGCTTCGATCCCGACAATCATCACGGACCGTGTTATATACATCCGTATATTATATATTGTATATTTATGTACACATGCATGTATTATATATATCACGTTTTTCTGTCTACTGGTCGTACGCACGGGCGCGCCACGGGCCCCCCTGCTCAGAGACATATCACGATACGTATTTTAATCGAATCGCGGCTCGGCCTGCCTAGTGTGATATCGCCGAGTCGCGCAGGACATATCAAGACAAGCATGTCACACGATTGCTATCAAAGCTTTACACATATCATTAGTTGTAATTGTACACTTACTATAAGAGGGGGGCACGAGTGCCCCGCCTTTTTTTATCAAAGCACACGCTCGTTCGCCCGACACGTCGCACAAGAGTATGTCGTCTTGGCTCATATGTCTATGTCGTTTTTCATTTAGAGTATGTGCAGTGCAGACGGATCATTTATGAGTCACTAATTCTTGGGCTTGCAGTTTTTTACAACGAGATTCGGCAAATGATTAACACGTTTCGAGCGACCGAACGTTTGTCTTTAAGTACAAGTTGGTGATCAAGGGTTTAGTCCAAGATGATTGAGACAGACAAAGTGCTATTTTCGTATAGGAGCAACGAGTGTCTTAAGTCTATTGAGCGTTTAAAAGAAATCGCAACTAATGGGTGTAGCAGTTTGTACCAATAGAATAACTGATCTCGTAAACTTGAGTCTAATGATAGTCCTGCATTTGGTTTAATAAATTGTTCAATATTGTTGTCTTTCTGGTACATTTACTGATTGGTACATTTTTAAACAAATCCTGATAATCGTAACTATCGTTTTAATCATTATTAATAATCATATCGAATCTTCAGAGTGTAAACTTATCGGAAGCAATAATACTCTGAAGGTAAAAATGATTCAAGTTAGGAAAGAACACTTTCTTGACTAAACAATTTCTTGTCGCAACATTTAAACGTGAAAAGATTATTTGTAACTAAGTTTCCCGTTTGAAAAACTAAATCACCAGCCAAACAACCACTTTTAAGAGAATCCAAAAGAGTGACTTAGAACTGGTTGGCTGACTACCTCGTAAGGTTATTGCGTTTGTCCAAAAGCAACGCTGGACACAAGTTTACCGGAAATGTTAGTAAAATGCGGTACAACTGTTAAGATAGTTGATTGTAAAAAGTCTCAGCTTGGTGTATTCAGTGTTTTGTAAATCCGCAGCGAGTGCAGAGAGTAGCGTCCGCGGCCCAAAATAGGGCCTGGGCCGCGGCCGCACACAGCTCCACTTCGAAACGTGTGATGACTCTCGAGTCAAGAACTGGATTGGTATGCGTTTAGCATCCCATAAACAGTGGGGTGCTTTTCTGTGAATTCATCGTTAAATCTACGTAGAATCCACGACTGTCCTCCAAATATCCATGTCTGCCATGAATCCACGTAGATTTCACGTCGCAGTTTTATGTCTGTGCTGTTTGTGATTTGTTTGATTCATCTGCGAATTTGAACCGACTCTCTATGTGTGATGACAAATATGTACATATCATTCGGTTTAAGTTTCAACTGCGATTGACGATTATTTGGGTGTCCCGGCCGTCTGGAATATCTTGTTTGACTTTTGACTTGTAATGTGAATTCAGTTGTTCTGATCACGAATAACGTCTAAAAAAGCAAGTCGCCGGGGCACATCATTTCGTTTCGGCGACGCGATTGAGTCTATACTGAATTTCAGTGAATCGTCCACTAAACAAACTGTGGTGTAGTTCAATCGTCGATCACACCACTTGATGCTCCGTTCGCCGAAATGCCACTACTTATGTCTTCTTGCTAGAACATTAATGTTGTACGATGCATGCGCTGAAATGTATCTTGACAAACGAGACAGTATGACTATTTCTGGCGGAGAAGTGCTCCAACATTTAAACTTCACCAATTAATTCAATTCAATTTTAACATCCAGTTATAATACTTATGATTTGAAATTGTGTAGTAAAAATAGCATGAAAACGACGTATATTCATACTATTCTGATTTGCAAGTTCAACATTGTGTGGTAAATCAATTAGTAATTATAAACTGAAATTCAAAGAGGTGAAAACATACGCTTAAATTAGCTTGTAATTTTGACATCTTCTCAGTTTTAGCAGGCGGTTGTTTATTAAAAATAGTAGACAGAAAACATATTTTGTTTTACCATTTCAAATGGCTGCCAATGCCATTGAAAATAGCTCCCAAACACTAATGTAATTTTCTCAGTGTAGAACACCAGCCGGAATAACTGAATCAATTGGTCAGCCGGGACCCAGTTTGTTTTATCGGCTCTTGTCCTACTCTTAGCACCCTTCGCCAGAGCTGGTCTGAGTCAGGATGTCCTTATTTTGCAATTCCAGTAATATCTGCACATAACGTCGTGTCTAAATTAATCTTATCTTGATGTCCCATTTCAAATGCTGTGAAATAAGCTAGCATTACAGGGGAAATTATCTGAATTTTATCCTACATATTGATTAGAACGACGGACAGCCGAGATTCGCGATTTTATTGCAGGATTTCCACCTGTTGTTTTTTCCATTGATTGCTACTAATTAATGGTTGGATTTTACTGTGACAAATCAATGCAAACAGAACACCAATTATGCTTTGGTTTGTGTCTTTAAATGACTGTATATAAATATACCAAAATATTGTTTACAGCTTTGCAGGATAATAACTTGAAACTAAATCAAACACAAGAGAATCAATCAAACATGATATTCAGGTTATTTTGCGACTGTTTATACTTTTTGTCCCAAAGAAGAATCGAATGATACCTTTGCTCGATTTCATTATGAATAGTGCATAATGAATAGTCGAGTCACGGCATGGTAACTCGAATGCACTCAATGTCCTGGTGTGTGCATCAGTTTTCAATGTAATGTATTTTTATACTAAACTTAGGTCTCTTGTCTTTTTATCGTTTAGAAGACCATACACGTTCTTTCCGAAAGAAATGTTGAAAATATTCCAGTTACAACTTTTGTTTCTAGTCTCTATCGATGTAATATGATGATTATTGCCCAGACATTGAATGCATTACGTCTGTTAGAAGAAATATGTAGAAAAGTCTTTGTGTATACAAATATGATATATTTATAGATTTTACCAGAATGAAACTGTGGTATATATCAAATACTACAAACAATTTTCTTTTTAAGATCATTTCTAGTATCAGATAAATACCACAGTTACTATTTTTCAAACTACATTGCACAAAATAAGTGAAGTTACGAGGAAGAGTCATATTTTGAATGAACTGGCGCAAGTGGCGCTAATTTTAACAAGATGAGAATACTGGTTTAATTCACCAATAATACAAACACAGAGGCAAACCCTTTAGCAAGCTCTTTTCTTGCCAATGTCGAAGTCAACTAATTGTAAGTTTTGACAATTTGTATTAATTTACGTTATTAATTGTAATATGTAATTGCACATGGATTCTTTTGTATTTCTTGTTTTCTTAACAAACAAAATTGTTTTCCACTTAATGTAATACCGTAAATGTGAAAATGTTAATATATTTTATTGTTAAAGATATATCCATATTTGAAGTGTGTTTTTAGCAACAGTTTATTATATGAAATGTACAACAAACTTCTTTTTAAATATAAATTATAAAAGACAAGATGTTCTGTGTATATTTCATTGCATGGATCCCAAAACTTTTCATCAGCTTCCACAAAAGATTGCAGCAAAAACTGGAAAACAATAAAGTAGAAGCAGCAATAGGAAACATTGACTGGTTTCAATAAAATAAAGCATCAACGGAAATTTAACGAACATTTTATTATAAAATTACACAAGCCTTCTGTAGTCGAGTGGAGGCGATTCTTTATAGAAAAGACGTAATTCAGTATCGATGATCAAACGAAGCTACGCGGATCATAACGTAACAGCACTTGCGCGGATTCAAGGATTAACTAAATCCTATTGCTCACTTCTGATCGTGGCAATTACCTTGATGTCTCTCTGGCTAACTTCAAACTGTACAAAAGAATAAAAAATATCCACTAAAAAGTCTATCTTCATAACAGTCATTTCATTTACAACACGTTCCGTAACATTTACCCCTAGTAAAAAGAAACATATATTTGAAATATAGTTATGATATATTTCTAATATATTTCCAATATATGTTTTTGATAAACATATATTGTCATATATTGCGTCAATATATTTCCAATATATTGACAATATATGTGAATATATTGTGGGAATATATTTCTCTGTTTACTGGGGATGTTACTGAACTGATAAATTTGGAAAAAAATGTTCGCGATTCAAACCCACTATTGCAGGCTGCAAAAGAAATACTTTGCCTGCCTCAGGAAGGTCCAAAATAAAATACGTTTGATCGTTTTCTCTGCACCAGCGTTTCTTTCCTCACGCCCTCCTTCCCTTTCCGGAGTACTATAACTGTACAATTAATAATACGATGCCACGACGATATGTGGCGCTGATTAACACGAGTAAATCTGCTTTCATCAGCCTTGGAAGTAATTCAGTGGTTTTGGTTACAATGATCAGCATATCACTTGCTTGAATCATCGTCCGGACTGTCAATTTCTCCCGAATTAATTCCGTTGGTCAATGGCACCATTTGTATATCGTTTTGTATAATCGATAACTCGGGCACTGGTGTCTCTTGTTCGTCAATCAATTCATTCTTTATATGTGTAACACCTGGGTTACGAAACCGGTACATTCGGATCTTTGCCTCTTCCAGATCCATTTGCGCTTTCTCCAACTGAGTGTGCAGCAGTTGCATTCGCAGTTCATACTCCTGGCTTTTCCTGTCCTTCTCCAGAGCCTTGGCTTCTGTTTCATGTCGGAGTATTTTCATCTGTTGCTCGAACAGAAGCATATCCTGATGCATTTGTCGCCGAAGTCGCTCCTTTTGGAAATCAGTAAGAGTTTTGTCATTATCAAGAAAGTCATTATCCATGGGAGTATCTTGGTAATAAGAGTTTGAGTCTTCTTGATCATCTGCCATATCCGTATATGGAAAGTTGTTGCTGCAAACAAATTTTTTTTAGATAGAGAATAAAAGCATGATTTAGATTGTGCAGTAAGTAGTTAGTTCTTGTGATATCAATTATTTCTTGAACACGTGTTATAATCGTAACATTCCTTATACACTCGAAACTCTCACTTTTTGACAAGTTGGTACTGGAAACTCATTTTGCAACTCTCTGTTTTTTGCAAAAAGCTTGAACGCAAAAAGGTTTTTTTTTCAAAACATTGGTTGAAAAAACTCTCACCTTTGCAATCAATGAAATGAAATTAAAAGTAAATGAAATTAAAAGTAAACACTTATGTTACATATATAGATTAAATCAGTACTACAATAAATAAAGTACACTGAGAAACATTTCTAACCATAAAAGTATAAGGTACAGTGTTTAAAATGCACAAAACTCCTTCATGCTATTTTTCCTTCATAGTCATTGTTAATTCAGTATGAATCCATACAAAGTTAGGTTAGCCCCATGCTTTCATAGCACAACATCTATGTAATAATTACATGAAAAATCATGCTACAAACGCGCGAGTTCAAGTCATGCTTTTACTCTGATATTTTTCTCAGTGCATATTCAACTGACTGCAGCTGAAGAAATATGCTACTGAAGAGGAGAAAGTGAAGGAGAAGTGACAGATACTTAGGACAGAAAAATTTTCTACTTATGCCAGAGGATACTTATGCGTGAGATAAGGGAAGAGTGAAATTAATGGATTATCAAACTAGTGAATAATATTTGTAAAAATAAATACATTTTCACATATAAATCAGTGCTTTAAATTTGCGTAAAAGACATACCTGTATTTGGTTTCACTTTGTGTGCTAGATGTAGAAGGAGTTGGTTTAGAACCAGATTTACTCCTCGAACCTTTCTGCAAGAATACAAAGAAATTAATACATCAATTTCAGTATATTACCAAATATTTTGAAATAATAATTGATAACTTACGTATTTAGATTGCATTTTAGTTTTCTTCTGTGAGCAGTTTAAGTTTAATGTTGGGATCGCCTCCTCTTTCATTATTTTTTTCTTATTGGAGTTTATACTATAAAAATCTGTTGATTTGAAGTGCTCACTGCAAATACGATGATGTTTAGCCAAATTGTGATTAACAAGTCCAATTGCATCCAACCATAATTGCAACTTTTCTGGATGTCGTAATGGAAAGCTGTAAATGTATGAATAATTAATATCGTATGTAATGAATGTAAATATTATATAGCAATAAAAATTCACACCTCTTTCTTTCAACACACTGAAGATAAAATACTTGAAACAAACTTCTTCCAAAATATCGAAGATCAAAAGTATAAGTTTCAGCCTACACTGCTGGAAATTAAAAGAACGACCATTCTGTTTGACATAGAAATGTGTTATACAATTTCCATCTTGAAATAATTTTGAATGTTATGATCAGAATCACATCAGATCCACAAGAGAATGTAAGAGACAATTTCATCTCATCTTATTACATTTGTATACATCGCTGAATTCTCTCATTGAATTCTCTTAAAAGTGTAACGTCAACTCAAAAATGGCATTATCTCACTCAAATGCAGTAACCCTCTTTGTTCGACTGTCAGGATCCTTCATTGTTTACATCCAAATTAAGCTTATAAATGGCTCCCGACAAACAGAACTTCTCGTCCCTACAGAACCCACCGCAAGTGTCTTCACTTATACGATTGGAAGACTCAGAAATAAAATGCTAGGAACCGAAATGAATTCTGCGGTAAAGCGGCTTCGCATCCAGCTGCATTCTAGGTTATGAAATACAAACTTACCGATGGAAGGAGACGGTATTTCCCTGGAGGTTCTTCTTGGAGCATCCGGGCACGACGCAAGTGCGGCCCATTGCGGGTTCGGCGACTCCGGATGATCCGCGGAGGCCAATGGGGGCCGGTGGGAGCGGCGGCGGGACGCAATCCGGAGCTCGGCTGCGGACGCGCGGCGCCGTCGTCGCGTATTATTATTTTGTTTACGCGTCGCCCGCGGGGGCCGCGAGGTGGCGCGCCAGTCGCCGGCCGACCACGTGACCGCGCGCGCCCCATCCCCGAGCCCCCCAGTGTGTCAAGTCAAATTGATTTGCAAGTGTTTGCGACTCGGCGGGCGGCAGCGAGCGGCGCGCGGCTCAGCTCGACTCTCGGCGCCACTCGCCGCGGAACCGCGGAACAGCGTCCTCGAGCATGTCGTTGTCACTCTAGCCGCGACAGCCAGCGCCACAGCCAGTACCCAGGTTGCGGTGAGTGCAGATTTCCCGCCCCCCTCCCCCAACTTCCCCCCTGCCATCCACCCCCACGTCTATAAGCGATCAAGCGCCACTTTCCGCTCAATCGCGCGCGTCCGCTCATTCCATTTAAAAGTGCCCGATTACCTTCTGGGACGTTGTTATTGTTGTCGCGAGAGCGCCCGAGAACAATCGAGCTCCTAAGCGGCTACGGACACCATTGCACGGAGCTTTTCAGCCGGGTTAGAGCAGGTTATGTTTATGTAAGGGCTACTTCGAGCGATCGATTCCCTTTAGAGCCTAATTTTGCGCGTGTTCCCAGTAGGTTTATGAATGAAACGAGTTACATATATTTACCGTAATGGATTCATTTTTGATAAGTAGCGAATTTTTCCTTTGAAATGTGACGTACAGACAAAATTATGTAAAAGTCGACAAGTAAAGAGTTTATTGCTTTTAATACAAGCTATTGATAAATAAGTGAATTTTTCATTTTTGCAGATAGCATGTAATTGCTGAAATAATACGGACCTGTTGAGGAACACTTGAGTATTTGTACAGACTGTTTCGAACGAGTGACTGAGAGGCTTTACCAACTTTTGAGACCAAACAAGTCAATTGTGAGTATTTGTCAAAAACCTTGTAAACATATATTCTTTTAATGACAGCTTTTATTTCAACAATCTAATCGCAATTTGATAAAAAGAAAGAAAAAAGAATATATAAATATAAAATGGCACATTATGAACTCTCAAAATCAACTAGCCAAATGTTTAGGTATTTTGATTTCAATGGTTTCAATCAGTAATGACTATTAGTATCACAATTTGTTCATGCACATTTTACAATGAATAGCATCTTGTTTAAGATGTATTAATCAATCAAGCAGCATTTTGTGATAAGTTAGAATTATGATAAAGAGATAACAGGATTTTATGAAATCAATATTTGTCTAGTGAGGGGGAAGATTGCAGTATTTGTAGGCTCTGTTGGCAGTACACTTTTATTAAATATACATAATGTATCAGAATAAAAAAATATTTCATCTTTAATAACTTTATTCAAATTATTCATATTTTAATGACGTTCAATATCTACAAATTAAATATAATTTATCTTAACCTGATCTACTTAACATTTCAGATCACATTTGAATATATTATGGAAGCGGACCCCCACATTGACTTAACAATAAATGAAAACGATATAGTACAAGGTGCTATTAAAGTCGTAAAAAATATCAGACCTCACTGGCCCGAAGGTCAACTGCAGCATAAGGTAATTGCAAAAAGTGCTCCACGTTTACATGTGGAGCACTTTTTACATGAGCAGAAAATTCTCGGAATCATTAATATTTGCCTACCAAACTGTAACTTGTTTAAGATAAAATGAAGTAAAAGTAGTTTCAAAGTTGTTAAAGATTTGTTTGCATGTTTAGATATTCAATGATGGTATCACCAACAATTTGGTTGGTATATGGTATCAGGATTACAATGAGATGGTGCTTGTTCGAATTTATGGACACAACACAGATTTGCTGATTGACCGAAAAAATGAAATCAAAAACATCAAGGTGATTCACCAACAGCTTACTGTGCTATAAAAATGAGCACTTTGCATGCATTATTAATGATTAAGCGTCACTGATTCCTGCTTGCCAACGACTCTTCGACGATCATGAATCATTTACCGCTTCACTCGGATCGGTGCACATGAATGACTCACCTTAAATTCTTCCTGTAGATCACTTCCTGGACACCAATTCTCACTGATTAATCCCCTCCAATTACCCTTCGCACAGTGTGTTCCATGATATTCCATCACGTCATTACATAAACTGCACAATTATGAATCAGAACACCTCGAGTTTGACATCGATGAAATACTTGTAACTAAGGTTGTGAAAAAAAATTTAATCATTGATTAAGTTTCATTATAATTTTGGTAAATATTCCAACAGATGTGAAACTTTGTTCGCTCTGCACGCAAACAAAAAATGAAACAATTCTTTTACAAGTAAAGGATAGGAAATATTTTTATATTAAAAGAATTATTTGAATAGTTTGATTAATATGAGTTGTTTCACATCAATTGATGCAGATATTACACAAAGCAGGATACACTCACAAATTGTACGCGACATTCAACAATGGTTTTGCGTATGAATTCTTGAAAGGTAACATCCTAACGGTGGAGAATGTGCGGCAACCAGAGGTTTACGCGCTCATAGCCAAACGGATGGCACAGATGCACCGTCTGGGTCCACAGATAGACGATGACGCCAAACCCGGCATCTGGGACAAGACTGAGCAATTTTTACGTCTTGTTCCCAGATTCTTCTTGGAGGAGGCCAAACAGAAAAAGTAATTAATTTCATTCACATTTTGCGTTAAACTGTATCATCATAATGAAGGAACAAATCTTTCAAGAAATTATTGAAATTTTACAGATTCGTCGAAATGATCAAGCCTTATGAAGATTTGGAGAGAGAGTACAGATTATTGAAGGACGAGTTATCCCAAATGGATAGTCCTTGCGTTTTTGCACATAACGACCTTTTGTTAGCAAATATTCTGTATGACAAAGACGAAAACAGTGTTACGTTCATTGACTTTGAATACATGTCGTTCAACTACCAAGCTTACGACATTGCGAATCACTTTGCCGAGTTTGCTGGTAATTTCCTATATTGAAATTTATTCTGTCTCTCTTTCTATCTCTGTGATTTGATAAGAATTACATTTTATTAAACAATTATTTGTAGACAAAACATATTTTCTGAATATAACAAGATGTCCATTTTAGTTGTAGATTCACAACGTTTTACATAAAATGTGGCTTTTTTACTAAACACTCGAAACATGATCGTGCCTAAATAGTTGTCGAATGGACTTTATACATGAAATGTTTTATTAACAACGTTTTAAATGGAAATTTTAAATATAATAAGGCAGTCGCTTATTCATGCAATAATAGACATTGCTAGGTAATTAATAAAAGGAAGTGTTTAGATAAAAAGCTTATCCGAGTCATTATTTTTATTCTGTAAATATGCAACATAGTACCACGTTTTTATGGTATCTCTTTTATGGTAGAGATAAAACTCTAATAAAACTGTAAATGAGATTGATAATGACGATAACAGTAGAAGTGGTAGCGATCAGTGTATAAACTGAGTAATTTTTCACTGTGATTCTTTCGTGGTTACTTCTTATCAATTATTTATCAATTATTACTAATCGTTGAGAAGAATTTTTTATTGGTCACATTTATCTGCCAATGCTGATAATTTGTGTTGAACAAGACATTTCGAGTAATCAGCATGTAGCTAGATTAAATTCCACCGCATTACTGATTTAATGAATTTGCTCGAATCATGATGATTAATTTTGTTTCAGGGATCGATAATCCCGACTTTTCGCTGTATCCGGATGAAAAGCTGCAGAGGCATTGGCTGAAATTGTACCTGCAAGCCTATTTAGATAGTGATTACGTATCGGAGGACGACATTATGAGGCTTTATGAGCAAGTCAATCGATTTGTTCTGTTGTCGCATTTCTTCTGGGGATGTTGGGCGCTTATTCAGAGTCAAAGATCCCGCATCGACTTTGACTTTTTAACGTAATGTCGTTCAAGTTGAACAATTTTCTCTAATTACGTTCAAAATTTCCTTTTGAACTTGTAATTGCAATTAAAATTCTGCAGAAAATAAATAAATAAACGTTTTGCAGGTACGCGTCTTTGAGGTTTGACGAGTTCTTCAGGATGAGGTTACGTGATTAACTACGGCTGTTTTCCAAAGACAACTGACATTCCCACACACATAAATACTCGTGCACGAGAACCAAGAAGACCATCTAAACAGAAACAACTGAACAATCAGTTCAGCGAATCTGCTGTGAATTGAAGAAAACCACGTTCCAGAATGTTGTGCATATTTTATATATTTTATGAATTGTACAGTGTTTCAAATGATTTAGTAATGGACCGTGACAATTAACCATATATTTTGTTAAATAAAAACCCTCGTTCATTTCATCGTGTCAACTGTTTAGAACCAAACTCCAATGGTGTTCAGCTTATTTCATTCATGCGCATACTTTGTTAGACCAGAAGCAAAATAAGAAACAAAAACTTATGGGAACCATATATCATATGTGGTCTCGTTATGAAAGAAAATTATCGCTCGCAATTGATATAAAAGTTTCTATTAATTACTGTGCGTATTTGTTAGCTCTTGCGCATACGTTGAAAAAATATGCTCGTTGATGCATTCCGGTTTGGTATAAATGTTTCGTTACATGCTTTGGTAAAATATGATTATGAGTTGCCGGTAGAAGTCTTCATTTCGACGTTACAGTTTCAATTGGCTTATTCTACGCGATTCACAACAATTACGGTATAGAAAAAAGCACATTATGCCACCACAAACGATGGCCTCGGCATTTGGGCCTTTGTGATCGGAAATATAATTTAGAACTTGAAGAAACTAAATGACCGAAAATGACTAATTAATAACGAAACCAACTAAAACTGATTGCTAACGAAACCAGCTCAATTTTAATGAGTCAAACTGATTCCATTAGATGTCATTTTTCATTGAAAATAAACGTTGGTGGACCACGGCGGATGGTAACTGTACCTCAGGATACAAAACAATATATGTACAAAAGTATAAATAATTATATCAAGTAATAAAATGATGATCCCTCGAAGTCCCCGAAATATAAACTGAAGGCTAATGAAAAGTATGTAGCAAAGAGTCATCTCACTGTCGCAAGTCTCGTATATTGTCTTAAATGTAATGTCTCTACAGTTTGCGTCAATGAGCGAATCAATCAATGAATCAATCAGTACTCTGTCAATCGTATCAGTAACAATCATATACAGTAACAAAGTGTAAGTTGTAAAAAATAATGTGGGCACGGTTAATTTAGACAGCACTAGACTGTAGCGCTTTCGGGATGTGTACTGGATTGGATCGCATACTATGAAAATGTCGTTAAAACCTGGAAGACAACCCACTGAAGGATTGAATGGCACTACGAGTAAAAGAGTAAGCGTGGATTAATAATTCAGAAAGAAGAGGAAAATAACAAACGAAAAAATGAAAGAAAAAGTTGGTTAAAGTGGAATGACACTTAACTACTGAGCTAGCAAAAGAAACAAGAAGGTGCAGCTTTAAATACAACTCTTTGTATTGTTCGAATACAGTTTCAACAAAATATAAAACATTTTTGGTAGCCGCATTTGTTCATCGTCGAATCGAAATTTCATAGGTAAGAAAAGCACACAATGCACATCTCGTTTATTGGCTTCATTGCGGTCTGTCCCCTTTCTCCTCGTCGTATAAAAAAGAGGCTTAGAAATAACCGTCTATCTCGCTCTGCGATGCTTTTTCTCTCTCCCTTGTTCACTCTCATTCACACGCGCACTTTTTCTGCAATTCTTTCTTTCTCCCACTCTCATATTCGTTTTAGCTATAATACACAACACTCCAAGAAACTCAACGCTTTGATTCGTGTCGTCAGTTCTCAATCATTCAATTGTCAATAATTTTGTTAATCGCAATGATACAATAATAATAATATAATATAATATGAATTATAATCATTATAATTATAATAAAAATTAATAATAATAATCATAATAATAATTGTCATCAGCATAATGAGAAATTGATGAGTCGACGATATTAACCGCAATCGAAAATACATAATCAAGAATCAAGCAGGAAGTAGTCTACGCATGTTTTATTCATTTTTAAATATAGTATATACATAATATATTTTATTTAAAAATGATGTACATGTATTCATGTGTTGGCGATTTTTTGTCTCTCAATCATTCACGATCTGTACGTGAGTACGAACATTGAAAAACTGGTAATTTCGCTAAGTAGTAGTCAGGGTATCTGGCGGTACAGGCTTTACAAGAGGACCGTCGCCATTCGACGTTCTCTCGGCTTAAAATTTAACGGACATCGTGTAAAAATCGTAAAAATACTTTTGGCTAATACGACTGGCGATCGCTTCGGTCAGTTATTCCCCTCCTTTCATGCATGTCGAATAAACATTCATTTTACGTGTACTCACATGCACACATACATACATACACACATACATATACATGTATATACACATTCATATATATACAAATATATATATACACGTGTATGTACATATATCTTGTTTCTTGGTTATAAAAAAAGAGATTATTCGTCTCGTGGATTTCGTGACTCCGCGTCTCGTCATGACAAATCAACCGTGCGTACGAATCCGCAGCAAGCGTGACAAAATATGGACATCAAACGGACGACGCGCAACTTCAATATCCGCATTTTGTTCGGAAATCGGGGCGTTGTCGCTTGAATCAAGTCGACGATCGAACGAAGCGTGACAATCGACTCAAGAGCCCGGGCGTAGAATCGGAAGTCGCCGGACGAAGAGAAGAAAACGAAAAGAAAAAAAAGGGTTTGAGTAAAAACTGTGCTACGTTTATCAGGCTTCTCCATACTTTTTTTTGTTATTTTTATGCTTTTTTTTATCTTTTTTTTTCCTTTTAGTAGACTGATGATGACACCGTAATAATCGTATATTATCGATAAAAATTGATTAGTTTATCATTACGTTCTGATCCAATACGCATACCCGAGTACACCAGTTGGGTTCGTGAAATGTAAGCGCGATGAGTCAGACTGCCTAATATGTCTTTAAGACAGACATACCTTGTTTTAACGGTTTATTACACAAATAATTCAAGATTAAAGACTATTAGGAGGAAAGGACGTAGAGCTATTACTGTGAGCCAGACTTAACATTGAACCGCTGAGGCTCTCGTCGTCGGGATAAGGCTCTTTCGATGCTTCAGCTATAGCCAGTGCACTGAAAAAAGACAATTTTGTTATTGTCTCCAAGTTGTCTATGAAATGTGTTTGTTACATTTAGTGCAGCTAATTGCTAATAGTACCTGAAACCAATTCTTGTACTCTCTTCATCGAATTGTTGTAGCTCGCGTTCATGCTTCTCGTGTAACGTACGTATTCTTTCGCTGCGCTCTTGCAAAAACTTGTGCGTTTCCATCTCAAGTTTTTGTTCGAGCAACGCTCGTCGCACCGACACGCGATCCTCGAGTTCACGCCGTTCACGATTCCTTTGGGCTTCCGCTTGCATCTTATTTTTTGATTGGTACGCCATCAGAATCTCTAATTCATAATTTAACCTCTCCTGTTTAACACAAAAACATGTCATTTGTTACTAATTAATGTATATAACAATTTGATCAACTGTTTAAATTCATTAGCTGTAATTAATCAGTTGCCCTTCTTAATATTTTAGTACGGGATGTATAATGGAAAGTTCAAATGAATTTCCCATATAATTCCCGCATTCTTGTCATATGTTTATACAAATTCCCCTATGCAAGTACACAAATTTAATTATAAAGGAAGTTCAAGAAGACTTCAATTAAGAACTTTGTTGTAAATTAAACCTCAAACCTGAAAATTGCTTAATTTTGAAATTGCTTACATTTTTAATTAGATTAGCATTTCGTTTTTTTGCAAAAATAAAAAAAACTTGAATTAAATCAGAGCAAGTTTAAACGGGAGTAAAGTGAAGTTAACAGTTGAAGGAAGCTGCCATTCAAAAAACATGAATAACCAAATGAGGTTTTAAGAGTTTTCATGTGCAATTAGTTATTTTTGTTTTTTTTCTGAATAAATTTATCGACAAAAAGGGAAAAACATGTTAATATTACAATTGTACAAAATTCCCGCACAATGAAAAATTCCTGTATAATTCCCGCTTTTCACTCCCATTTAGTATTATTTAAAACCATCATACTTTGACTTGTTGGCATTCGACCTCCTGCGATTCGTCCAAACGAATGCTCTGCTTTTGGAGCATATCCGCGATGCTCTGTTCGTATTGATCGCCCAGCAGAGCGAGCTTCCGTCTCTGCTCCTCCTTCAATTTCTTAATTACAGCCTTCTGCTCGTCCTTCGGAGTCGTTTGCAATATTTGAGCCTTAAGCGCTTTATATTGACGTGTTTGTATTTTACATGTCTCTCGGAACTGCTTTCTTATTTGCATTTCCTTTTGCTACGGACGAAAACAGGATTTATTTATGTGAATTAAGCATTTGTCGTTGACTAGCATGACAGATTAATTTGCAAAACTCAAAAGGCATTGATTTTGCAATAAACCAAATCAATAGGCAATTCCAATCAATATTACAGAATTTGAACAGAATCAATATTACAGAATTTGAACTAGCATTAATAAGAATGGAGTCTGTGAAATAATTACTTTGAGACTTTTGGGCTGCTGTTTGAGCTCAAGAGCATGTTTCTTGCGAAGGTCACGTTCAGCCCGCTGCATGTACTCCTGCTGGTTCTGCAGTTCGGTAGCATGCTGCCGTTGAACTTGTTCCTCGCGAAGTGCATGCACCGCTCTCTGTTGCTTATACTCGAGCTCCTGCGTTTTCTCGTGGTGTCGCAACAGCATCGCATGCGCTTGGTCCAATTGTTGCTGACGTTTATTCAATTCCTACAAACACACCACTTGATGTAACCAGACATTCAATTTTTCAATAAATATCTCATTGTTAGTATTAATGTGATAAAAGTGATGCTTGCCTCACGAAGTAGTTCGGTTTCCAAATTATGGAAAATAAGTAATTTTTTTCTACGGAATTTGCGGATTTCGAGTTCCAGGTACTCTCGCTGTCCGCGTACGAGTCGTTGTTCCTCTTGAGCTTCCATTTGCCGTAAGTTGTCCTTTTGACTTTGCAGAGTCGCATCGCGCTGTCGTTTCGGAGTCACTTCGTCCTGCGAGAGTTCTTTCTTCCAACGTTCCTTGAATGCCTGTCAAATACAAATAATGATCAGTTCAACTTCGAACAATGAAATGAACAGACAAAATTGTAACAAGACAGAACCTTGTATTCCCTTTTCTGTTGCGCCTCAAGAGCCTTTCGGTCAGCATCGTGTCTACCAGAAATCTCCTTGTTCAGTTTCTTCTCTGCGTTTTGATTCTGTTTGAATTTGCGTTCGAGTTCCTGGATGTGTCTGACTTGCAACTTCTCAAGGTCCTTTTTAAATTGATCCAATAAGGAGTCATACTCTTTATCTAACTGCTGCTTATGAGATTCATTTTCCATTTTACAACGCTCTTCCAGTTTGACCTGAGTAATACAAACCGACAACATTAAAGATTGATTTAACAATAATTATTTATTTGGATTGAAAACATTCAATTAATCAGAATGTGAATGAATATCTGACATATCTCAAAACGAGATTTTGTCCAGTAAAGGAGGAAACGATGTAAATCAAGATCCGTTAAGAAAAGTGTATAAATACCAAAGCTCCCTGGTGTTCCCGCCTCATCCTCTTGTATCCGCTCATCTGTTCGTGCATTTCTTCTTGCATGTGCTCCTTCTGTTGCTTAGTGACGATCGAGGTAGTACGGATCGTCGCAAAATTGTTGGCACCGTGTTCAAGTAGATTGGCAGTGACACCGGCCGAAATCTTGTGCCGATTTCTCACGGAACCGCTCGAGAAGTCGTTCGAGTCCGCATTCGGCAGTGGCAGGCTGTTTGTCGAGGAACTTTGCGAGCTCGCGCTCACACCCATCGAGTGGATCGAGTGTTCAGACGTTATGGAATTGCTCTTGCTGCTATCGCCACCTGTTTGTTCATCAGGAGTGTCTGTCAAATGCAACCATTACTTAACAACCAACGCGCTGGTACTTGCAACAAATCAAAAACTGTTATTTACCATCGCCGTCCCCGACTGTGCTCTCCGTCTCACAGGAATCTATCATCAGGATCTTCTTCATCTTCCTGTAGTTGAGGTTATCAAGCTCTCGTACGGCTGCCTTTGTTCTCTGAATCAAGTCGATCAGGACTTGAGGAGAGCGAGGCCTCGTTATAAATGAATGCTAAAATGTTCCACATTTAATTAGCTAAAATGTTCCACATTTAACCGTCAAAACTGATTAAAAAAGCAAACTTGAAACCATATTCTTAAATTTGTCTAACGAAAGAAAGCTTGGTGAAAAAGAATATTCAATTTTTTCATCATCTCAGCTCAGTGAAGTGTAATTTAAAAATATTTCTTCGTGCTTCAGCAATAATATCTTCATCCACCCCTTAATTACAATATGCCTTGTTACTATGTTTATCAAGAATTACCATATAGTATTACTTGAAATGGTAAGGTGATACTTCAAGTTTCAAGTACCGTAGTTAGTCTTTTTGATTTATTATTTGCAAGTCTATTTTTACACCTTTTAATTATAACTCATCGATTTTTTGATAATGGGAAATTAAATTCCATGAAAAATATGTCACTTTTATACATACTTGCAGTCTGACAAACTGTATGCATTTTTTAAAAATATGAATATAAATGATCAAAACATGTATTCTTTGTTAAATTACAGTTATAGCTAAAAATAAAATATTTTGTATGGAAAGTTATCTCCCATTATCAAAGAATCGGTAGGTTATATTTAAAGATGTAAAAATAAAAAAGGAAAAAAGGAAATAAAAACTAAATCCGGTGCTCTAGACTTGAAGAATTACCTTAAATTGCTAGTTTTCTACAAGGAGACTCATACCATCTCGATTTTAATTGATCACGTAATACGATGTAATTATTCTGTAAAATATCAATTGCCTGCAGATTACAGATTAATATGAGATTTTGAGAACTGATGTTTATTATTATTAATGTGTCAATGTTAACAAAGTGTATCTCTATAATTAAATTATTTGCAAAATCAGTTTTATTGGTGGAAAGTTATAAATAATGTAATCAGAATCATTCTAGTTACCGATAACAATTTCCCGGAAGTAGGTCTGTCCACAGGATTTTTCGTGAGGCACTGGTCGACAAAATAACAGAATATATCTGACCATTCGGGCGAGTTTAGAGTCGGAGTTTCGTTCTGGGCAATGTGATATAAAGCGCTCATGGCATTCATATTAAAATATGGTGGTTTTCTTTCCGCTGTAAAACAATCGAGTCCACAATTACCATGCATATTTTCTCAGTAATTAAAACAACTTATTAATTTGACTAATCAACTGACTGACTGGCTAGAATGGTTTTGATGGTCATACCAAGTTCAATACAGGTGATTCCTAAAGACCAGACATCGACTTTGCCATCGTATTGTCCTTCATCCATAGCCAGAATGACCTCAGGTGCCATCCAGTATGGTGTCCCAACGAAGCTGTTTGCGGGACACTTGATGCTCGCGGATCCGAAATCCGCCAATTTAACTGTTCCATTCTCTGTTAGCAAGATGTTGCCGGCTTTGACGTCGCGATGGATCCGTCCCAATGAGTGCAGGTAGTGCAAACCAAGCAGCACACCCTCACAGATTGCGGCGATTTCATCCTCTTTCAATGGCCGTTTGTGAACCTCAATGATGTCTGACGCGGATCCCAAACAATATTCCATTACCAGCTGAAATATATTGTTAATTCAAAACATTGGCAATTAACATGTGCAATTACAAGCTTGTTCTATTATTTACTTGAGTCTTTCATATTGAGCGATGTTACCAACTTTTTGTCAAATATATTTCATATTAACTGAAATATGCGACGTATTTCATATAATTTCTTTATTTATTTTATGATAAATAGGTATTAACTTATAATTAGATATATAATATGATAAATAGTACATTACACCACTAGGGAGGGAATTTCGTATTTCGAAACGAGTGAACTTCCGGAACGAGGCGAAGCCG
>JABFPB010001615.1:0-24217 GCA_022817645.1 Ceratoteleas bidentatus | reverse complement strand
CACAAGGCTAGGTTTGGAGTAGGTTGAAAAGTGGAGGTTTTGGGGGGGGGGGTTGAAAATGTTGGGTGATTTTTAGGATTGGGGTGAGAAATTGGGTAGTTTGAGTACAAACTCGGCGGTGTTTGGTGCATTTTGAGAAAGTCAAAAATTTTTTTGAAAGATTTTGCCTTTTTTTAAATGATGGAAATATAGCCGTGTGGGTACTTAACCTAACGGAAATTGTTCATCTAATCTTGGTTATGCTATCAGAATTCTTGCAAAATGAGGCTGACTTCAGTGAAAAGTAAAAAAGTGTTCCATATCAAGATATTCTTCCCAATTAAAATATTCTCCCGAAATAAAATTCTCCAAAAATTTTTGTTTATTTCAACCTGTTTTAAACCTAGGCGTGTGGGTACTCAGACTACCAGAAACAACTCACCTAAAGCTGGTCGTGCTATCAGAATTATCCTAAACACATCCCTTCTCTAATAACAAGTCAAAAAGCGTTCCAAATCCAGATTTTCCCCTAAACTAACTCATCAAACATTCCAACTACTTAATTACCACCAAAGCCATGTTTGCAGAATTTTGTATAACTCGAAAATTTTTTGACTTTTTCAACCTGCTCCAAGCCTAGGCATGTGGATACTCAAACTAACGGAAATCCATCACCTAAACCTGCTCATGGTATCAAAATTCCCCCAAACCCATTCACTGCCCCGTAACAAGTTAAAAAGTGTTCCAAGTCCAGTTTTCCTTCCCAAACTCACGATATTCCAAAGCGTAACGGATGTACATTGCCACATTCAAACTATTTTGAAAAACTCACAATATTCAAACAAATTTCAACTTGTTAAACCTACTCCAAATCTAGGCATGTGGGTACTCAGACTAAAGGAAATCTATCACCTAAACCTGCCCAAGTTATCAAAATTCCCCTAAAACAATCCCCTATCCAGTAACAAGTTAAAAAGTGTTCCAAGTCCAGTTTTTCTCCCTAAACAAACTCATCAAACATTCCAACTATTTAATTACCACCACAGCCATTTTTGCAGCATTTTGAATAACTCAAAAAAAATTTTTGGCTTTTTCAACTTGCTCCAAACCTAGCCGTGTGGGTATTCAAACTAACGGATACTCTTCACCTAAACCTGCTATCAGAATTCTCCCAAAATGATCCCCTATGCCGTAACGAGCTAAAAAGCGTTTCAAGTCCCGTTTTTCTCCATAAATAAACCGACCGAAGATCCTAAGACTGGCAGTTTTAAAGTATTTTGAGAAACTCCAGATTTTCAAAAAAAATTTCAATCTGCTCCAAACCTAGGCATGTGGGTACTCAAACTAACGGAAATCCATCACTTAAACCTCCTCATACCATCAGAATGCCCCTAAAATCATCCCCTCTCCCGCAACGAGTTAAAAAGCATTTCAAGTCGCGTTTTTCTCCATAAATAAACCCACCGAAGATCCCAAGACTGGCAGTTTTAAAGTATTTTGAAAAACTCCAAATTTTCAAAAAAAATTTCAACCTGTTCCAAACCTAGCCATGTGGGTACTCAAACTAACGGAAACCCATCACCTAAACCTGTTCATGCTATCAAAATTCCCCTAAAACAAACCCCCATCCCGTAACGAGATAAAAAGCGTTCCAAATCCACTTTTTCCCCCAACCAAACCCACCGCACATCCCAACACTGCCATCTCTAAAGTATTTTAAAAAACTCCAAATTTTCCAAAAAATTTCAACTTGCTCCAAACCTAGGCATGTGGGTACTCAAACTAACGGAAACCCCTCACCTAAACCTCCTCACACCATCAGAATCCCCCTAAAACCCTCCCCTCTCCCACCAACTCGCCTTATCTTCTCCCCAGCTCGATTTCCCCCGAGCGGTCGCGCCTGCGTCTCAATCTTAAAACCTCAATTCGGGTCATTGACGCGTGGACACGCTTCCGTTACACGGAACAGAACAACGCTGAGGCAATCCTAAACTCTGGACTTTTTGATCATGCAGAACCGTGATCGACCGGGGCGTCCGGCTGACGTGCCCCCGAGGCTCGGGCCCCCCCGGTGTTCGTCCGTTTTCGCACGAATCTCGTCTTGGGCGCGATTCGTGCGACCGACCGACTGGTGGCGCCACTTGTTTCAGCTCGGTGGGTGGCGCCACCACGCGCGTCGCCGCCACGTGACCGATCGCCGAACACCGCCGGGGAACGCCTCCGATTTCCGCCCTGCAATCGGTTTTGCTGGTTTTTCGCTGACTGGGACGCCGGGATCCCTCTCGTGGGCATGATCAAACACTCTAAGTGTTGTCTAAGCGTGTTGTGCTTTCTTTGTTGGTATCTCAGATAATGCTGGACAGCAACAGGGAGCGGCTCAACCGCAAGCGACGCCCGCGACGCCGGCTGTTACCAAGCCTGATCCGCCGGATGTACTTCCCAAGGCTAAGTGTTTGGAGGCTTTAGCTGCACTCAGGCATGCCAAGTGGTTCCAGGTTTGAATCAATCAGCAATTTGTAAAGAGGGCGCGCGCGGCGTTTTATGTTTTGCGTTTTTTAGAATCTTCTTCCAGCCTCTGTATAGATAGGATCCCAGTTAAAAAATTCCATTAGGACCAAAAAATTCCATGGTCCTAAAGTTTTCTAGGCGATTTTAGGACTTAGAAACGTTTTAGGACTTAGAAACGTTTTAGGACTTATACACTTTTTAGGACTTAGACGCTTTTTGTACGTGACAAAGTACAGAAGTGAGTTCTAATGGTTTCCAGGAGGTTTTTGTCAGGGTTTTTATATTATTGAATGGTTTCTGGTGGAGTTTTTTAACTGGGCAGCTCCTGATGGCGATTCAGGAAATTGCGACTTTTTATTCGGCGCTCGATGAGGCCTGGTCCGTCTCTCATTTGATCACATTCGAGAGTCACCGCGACACGTTTTGGTTCTTTTGATGTAAGAGAAGGATGGCTGCGCGATGCCAAAAGACGTGAGAAGAAATATGACGATCTTTCATGTGAACTGTTTGTGCATGAGAGAGATAAACGATCGGCAGTTGGCAGCACTGGCGCGATGTTAACTCATTGGGTGGGAGGGGATTTTGGGATTTGGGGTGGAGAGCTTCTTTCAACGCAATTTTTTAATTCAGAATGAATTTGGGATAAAAAAAGGGTAGAAAAACAAAAGTGACTTTTTAGATAAAGTCATCTAAGGTGACTTTTTAGATAAAAAAAGATGGGGAAGATAAAAGAGTGGCGACCTCTGGATATAAAGGACAAGTAAAGAATGTTGACCTTTAAAATGAGAAGAAAACAATAGTATCGAAAAGAAAAATCGAGTGGCTCTCTACCTTAAACCTTTTCCTTTTTCTGTTGAATTAAATGGTTTCAGGGCAAAAAGTTGAGAAGCGTTAAACGGAAATAAATTATGAATTAAGGAGATTGGGATTAAAGTTAGTTGATGAGAATGGAATGATTTTTAGAGTAGAATGTCAATGAAGAATCGGGAGATGAAGAAATAATTTTGAATGAATAGTTTGTTTTTAATGTTTTGATTAATTTGAGTTTAATATGAGTAGTAAATTATAGATATAGATAGTACATTTATTTAAATTTTTTAATGAAATAGAATTTATAATGAAATTATAATGAAATTAAATTTGGGTTTAGATTAAAATAAAAAATCAACATTTTTAATTGTATGTTTTTGGAATCTTTTAAAATCATAATCATAAATAATGTTTGATCTGACTGGTTTTCCTTGAAAACACAGTTATAATAACCTATATTTCATCATATTTCTACTCAGCAAAATAATTTAGATTTCTGAAATAAATACATTTATTTGGAACTAACAAATCCTTTATTAGCTACAAATATATATTTATTGGCTATAATTATAGCATATAAATCATTAATTTGGCACCATTTCAAATAAATTATTTAGTTATTTAGTGAATGTATTTGCAGAACTAATAAATTATTTTTCTGACTGTAAAATAAAATAAAAAGATATTGTTCATTGATATTCTACATGGAAAGTATCCAGTAAATGAAGAAAGATTCAAAAAGATGAAAAAGAGCGATTTTACTGAATCAAAAATAAATTGAAAATAATAAATAATTTACTTATAAAAAGCAGTTAGAAAGACAAACAATATAAATAAAACAAAAAAAACAGAAAAACTAAAATGCAGAATATAAAAATATAATAAAAAACTTTTCTAAAATTTGTCACCCAATTAATTAATGTAAAAATTAAAGTAAAATTAAAAAAAACTTAATTTAAATTAAAGTAAAAAAGTAAATAATTGCAAAAATAGGATTAACGGGAGCTGCAACCCAAATGGATAAAATCCGTAATTTCCGTCTGAATGACTTGAAATCTCGATATTATGTTCTACTAATCTAAATAAAAAGAAAATGTATCAAAACCTTGAAAAAAATATATATACACCTCCCCTTAAAGTGACTTAAACCTTTTTAGGTTAATTTCTTATAATTAATTTGCATTTTCATAATTTTCATAGTTAATCTATCAAAAATCTATAGAATTCAAAAATACTTAAACCCTTAAAAATAACAAAAAAAAACTAAATAAAATAAAATAAAACATAAATTAATTAATTAAAAAATAAAATAAAATAAAAAATAAAAAATAAAATTGAAATAAAAAAATTAAATTAAATAACAAAAAGAAATGAATCATACCCTACTTCAATAAATCTCAAAAACCAAAAATCCACAATCTCCACTCTCTTCATCTCTCAGTCCGCAATGCCAATCTCAACCAATCACAGGGTAGCAAAAAAGCCAAAGTGAGTTAATGTCGCCCCCGAATCGCTCCGTTCACCGTCGCGAATAACGTGCGCCGAGAGAATGAGATCAGATCAGTAGCTCAGGCACACGTCGCTAGTGCATACGTCAAATCCAGAATAATGGACAGCGCCACCTCGCGTCACTCAGGAGTATTATTCCTTTTTGTTTGCCAGTTCTTTCGATTCGCCGACGAGCCAATTTCGCGATGCCAACCGAGCTCGGCATTCGCATTCTGAATTATTCTGGATCGCATTGCACCGTTAGTAGCCCAGACTGAGTCTGTCCTGGGTCTGTCTTGGTGCGAAACTAAAACACGAAAAACGAGCGAGCA
Source organism: Ceratoteleas bidentatus (assembly GCA_022817645.1). Taxonomy (NCBI): domain Eukaryota; kingdom Metazoa; phylum Arthropoda; class Insecta; order Hymenoptera; family Scelionidae; genus Ceratoteleas; species Ceratoteleas bidentatus. The sequence continues at coordinate 19,100 of JABFPB010001615.1, read as the reverse complement.
ATGCCGGCGAAATAAGAGACTAAGAGATTCGCGAAAGTCGAAAATCGAAAATCGCGAGGTCCTAAGGAACGAACGAAAACCGACGAGACAGACAAGCACAAGCACACAGTGGTGTCATAAGAGTACCGGGTGTTTTGGCCAGCCGAGCTGAGTCCGGGACGGGAGCTGAACATCCCGAGACACGCGCGATCGCGAGGGGACTGGCGCGGACGGTGGTGGGGGTTTGCTGGAATCTGGGGGAAATTTGGGGGGTGGCTGGTGGAGTCGAAAGTGGGAGAGTTTGATTGGAATTGCATTTTTGTATGGGTTTTTGGTGGAGTACAAATGTTGAAAATAGACTGAAGAACAAATTGCTATAATTTGTCGGGAGTCCAAATTGCTATAATTCGTCTAAAATCAAAATTGTTATAATTGGTCTAAAATGAAAATTGCTATAATTTGTCTGAAATCAAAATTGCTACAATTTTACAGGAGTCAAAATGTTAAAGTTGGACTTTAGTCCAAATTGCTATAATTTACCCAAACTTAAAATTGCTATAATCGGTCTAAAATGAACATTGCTATAATTTTACGGTAGTAAAAATGTTAAAATTGGGCTGAAGTCCAAATTGCTATAATTTGTCTGGAGTTCAAATTGCTATAATTTGCCTAAACTCAAAATTACTATAATTGGTCTGAAAATCGAAATTGCTATAATTTGTCTAAAGTCCAAATTGCTACAATTGTACTGGAGTTAAAAATATTAAAATTGGACTGAAGCCCAAATTGCTGTAATTTGTCTAGAGTCCAAATTGTAATAATTTTACTCGCGTAAAAATGGTAGAATTAGTCACAATTGCTATAATTTATCTGGAGCCAAAATAATGTTACAACTAGAATGGAGCCAAAATAATGTTACAACTAGAATGGAGCCAAAATACTGTTAGAATTAGAATGGAGCCAAAATTGCTATAATTTTAGTAGAGTCAAAAATGTTAAAATTGAACTGAAGCAATTTGAACTGAAGTCCAAATTGCTATAATTTGTCTAAACCCTAAATTGCTATAATTGTTCTAAAATGAAAATTGCTACACTTGTCTAAAGTCAAAATTACTTCAGTTTTACTGGAAACAACAATATTAAAATTGAACTGAAGTCAATAATTGGATGCCAAATTGCTATAATTTGTCTGGATTCCAAATTGCTACAATTTTACCCCAGTAGAAATAGTATAATTAAACTGAAGTCACAATTGCTATAATTTATCTGGAGCCAAAATTGCTACAATTTTACTGGAGTACAAAATGTTAAAATGGACTGAAGTCAAAATTGCTGTAATTTGTCTGGATTCCCATTTGCTATAATTTGCCTGAAGTTAAAATTGCTATAATTTTACTCGAGTAAAAAAGTAGAATTAGACTGGAGTCAAAATTGCTACAGTTTTACTGAAAATATTAAAACTAGACTGAAGTGACAATTGCTAGAATTCATCTGGAGTCACAATTGCTATAACTTTAATGGAGTCAAAATAATGTTAGAATTAGACTGGAACCAAAATTGCTTCAATTTTACTAGAGTAAAAAATGTTAAAATTCATTGAAATCCAAATTACTCCAATTTTTATGGAGTAAAAATGGGGGATTTAGACTGGAGTCATAATTGCTACAATTTGTCTAAAATCAAAATTACTCAAATTTGCCTCAAGTCAAAACTGCTATAATTTTATAAAAATGTTATAATTGGACCGAAGTCACAACTGTTACAATTTGTCTGGAGTCAAAATTGCTATAATTTATCTGGAGTCAAAATTGCTAAAATTTTGCTGCAGTCAAAATAATATTAGAATTGGACTGAAGACAAAATTGTTATAATTTATCTGGAATCAAAATTGCAATAATTTGCATGGGGTTAAATTACTATGATTTTACTGGAATCAAAACTGCTATAATTGGAGAAAGGCCAAACTGTATGCTACAGTATGAAAATTGCTACAATTAGTTGGAGTAAAAATTGCTGTAATTTAACTGGAGACAAAATTTCTATAAACTGACTGGAGACATTTGCTATAATTTGATTTTGCTATTTTTGGATTGATATAGTTTTTAAAAATGTAGAATTTATGGAAAATTTTTTTGTTTTTCATTGGTTAATAAATTACATTTAGAACATAAATTGTCCTTTTTCATATTTGCTACAATTTAATGAAAGATAGCAAAATTGTTTTATAAAAATAAAATTTCACTATGTAAAAAATAATAAAAATAATAACAAGACTTATTATCTATTATTTATAGCTTCTTAAAATAAAAATGTTTAAATACTATTTTCGATTTAATAAAAAATAAAATAAAGAAAATGATGATACTGATGACGAGACTGAGAACTCTGCAATGCCACCTAGTGACCAAAGTTTCAAGTATTTTGGACCTCTACGTCGCTGGTGGTCTGTTTGCATTGTTTCGAAGACGATCTGGCAATCTGATTCTTTAATAAGAAAAACAAATTTGTTGTTTAAATTTCAACCTTTATTTAACTATAAAATAAATGAATTCGATGAACTTTTACATTTAGCAAAATACATTTCATGAAATTTTGGTTTATAACAGAAAAAGGACTTTTATTTTATGTATAGAACTTCAAATTCAATTTAATAAACTTCAAATTCAATTTAATAAATTTCAAATTCAATTTAATGAACTTCAGACTCAAATAAATGACCTTAAAATTCAAATTCAAATTAATGAACTTCAAATTCAATTTAATTAACTTCAGAATTAAATGAATGATTTTAAAATTCAAATGAATGAACTTAAAATTTAATTTAACGAACTTCAAATTAATGAACTTCAAATTCCAAGACCTCAATAAAATAAAAAAACTTCAAATCTAAATAAATTAAAAAAAATAAAAAAAAAACAAAAACAAAATAAAAATTAACTCATTAATCTCTTCCAATCAATCCCACATCAACTCGAACGAATCTCAAACAATTTCTCCAAAAATCCAGCAACCTCATCTAACCCATCGTCTCGTCGGAATCTCGAGCCAAGATTCGCGCCGCGCCGCGCCGTTTGTCCTTTGGTTGTTGTTGATTTGCGTTTGCATTTGAGTTGCGACGTGGCGACATCGGTTTTTTTTGCCGTCGATTGATTGGTAATTGGAAACACCCGGTAATGGCGTGATATGGGCTAGCGAGGAGAGAGGCGCTCTCTCCGAGAGGAGAGCGAGCGAGAGAGAGAGAAAGAGAGCGCAGGCGCGAGGCTGGAAGCTTAGCTCAGGCAACAGATCGGTTGGTTGACGTAGGTTAGAAGCTCGAGGATTAGCGGTGTTGTGAGTTGGGCCATGCACGGCGTACTGAGGCTGCTTTTCTATTCTACAGGCTAGAGCGACTTCGCTGCAGAGCTGTGTTATGGTGATTCGCATCATGCGCGACTTGTGCAACCGAGTGCCTACTTGGGGACCGTTGAATGCATGGGTAGGTACCATTTTTTATTGAAAATTGGAAGAGGAGGGGCGTTTTTCGCTCGTTGTGGGGCGGAGGGGGGGTTTTGGGGGGATTTCGAGGGTGTTTTTGGGTTTAGGTGAGGGATTTCCGTTAGTTTGAGTACCCACATGCCTATGTTTGGAGCATTTTGAAAAATTCAAAAAATTGAAAATTTTGAAAATTAATGGTTGGTGAGATTGGTTAAGCGTTCCAATGTTGGTACTTAAATTAAAGGATTTCTCGAGTTAAAAAACACTTTTTTTTGCTCATTACGAAAAATAAGGCAATATTGTTTTAAATCTGAGGGTGTTTCTGGGTTTAGTTGATGGATTTCCGTTAGTTTGAGTACCCACATGCCTATGTTTGAAGTATTTTTAAAAATTCGAAAATTTGGAGTTTTTTGAAAAATTCAAAATTTGTCTAAAATGGCCGAGTTTGTACTCAAATTAAAGGATTTCTCGTTCCAAAGATAGTGGTATAAATAAAAAAATCGCCTTTTTCAATTTCAAAATGGAGTTTTGAGACTAAAATTGCATTGTTCAAAAATAACCTCAATATAGCCTTGTGGGTACTCAAACTAAACGATTTTACAGTAAGAAAATGATGATACTGATGACGAGACTGAGAACTCTGCAATGCCACCTAGTGGCCAAAGGTTCAAGTATTTTGGACCTTTGCGTTGCTGGTGATCTTTTTGCATTGTTTCCAAGACGATCTGGCAATCTGATTCTTACAAAATAATAATATAATTTTTCACATTCTACATTTCAAACTAATATCATTTATCAAAACTATAAATAGCTTCATTTTTAAAACTTTTCTAACAAAAATGGGGTATGTAATGCAATAAATATAATAAATAAATAAATCTCTTTATATATTTTTGGACATATTAAATATCTTGGCATAGAATTAAATAAATGTCCCACTTTAGGCTTTGGAATTGCTGACTGAGAAAGTGATCAGCACTGCTGGTGGACCACTTAGCCCTGGAGAAGCTTTACGTCGACTCTTGGAGTGTGTTGCAGGAGGCATTTTGTTGCCAGGAAGTCCGGGTAAAATACCATTTTATTATTATTAGTATTATTTTTCTTTTTTTTCGATTTTATAAATACTGTCGAAAGAAATGATGTAACCGATGACGAGACTGAGAACTTTGCAATGTCACTATGGGGTTGACGAGTCAAGTATTTTGAATCATCATACCACTGGTGGTTTTTTTGCACTGTTTCAAAGATTACTATGGCTATCTGATCTTTCATAGACATTATATATAAGTTAAAAAAAGAGATGGATGAAAAATTAAATTAATTCACCCTCTTATGGTGAATTAATTTAATGGTCAAGTTTACTTTTAAAACTTTAAACTTAAATATCTCAAAATCACAAAAAAGTGACTTAACTGATTTTTCCTCAAAACCACAGAATGGAACAAAAATATTTCTGTTTTTTGAATATTAGTCGAAACAAAACTGAAAAACATTTTAAACAATTTCCATTTTGTAGAAAACCATGTACTACTTCTAATCAATTTTATTTCACATGTTTGGGAACAGTCATTTTTTATTTTTTTCAGATTTCTTAAAAAGTGTTATAAGGAAACCACTTTTTTCTTAATTTTTGAAGGATATTAATAGTTATTCACAATCGCAAACTTTGATATTCAGTCCTGAACACTGATTTTGTATTATTTATACATAGCCAACATTCTTGCCTCGTAATCAAAAACATGTAGAACCATATTCATGAATACGATCTTACTTCTTATTTAATTTCTATGAAATCATTTGCTGATTGTCAGTGCATCACTTTGAGGCAATTTTTTAGCTGTACAATCTCGTGGAATGTACCAATGCAAAACTAAATGAAAAGCAGTCAAAACAACCTAAACACAAAAATTGATACTGAGACTTCAGCTTAAATTGAAATGAAGAACGTGTAACATCGGATACATAATGTTACACGTGTTAGGTAACAATGTGTCAAATTGAGTGTATTTCAAATAAGATTTGTTATACCGAATTAATCAATACATTTTCATGTTATGAAAGAATTATTATGCAATATGCAAATTTGCTTACAGTATCAGTTGTGAATAAAATAGAATTAAATTGAAATAAATTTTTATATGTGTTTTAAAGTTGATATGTATCAAGTGAGTATTGATTATAATCTAATCTGGATGCAAAATGCTGTTCATTGATCGTTTGGATAGATTATTGACAATCTGAAAGCATTTTTCATTCATGCAACAGTTAATAACAACAAAGAAATTATTGTTTTTTCAGAATTAACGCCATGTTTAAAATAATAAACACTTTCATTTATTATAATCATTACTAGAAACAGTTTAATTATCAAAGTCATCATTTCAATGTGTACATTTAATTAGACATCAGTTCCAAATTGTAACTTGCTCAACTGAAATAACATGCATATGTAATCTTGAGTCAGAAACAACATTACACAGATCATTTAAAACAACAAATTCCTTGCTACACAGTTGTACAAAAAGGAATGCATTTTATGCAATGCAATGTTATGTTTAACAAGTGAGCAGTGTAATGGTATCCAGAGGTAATAATAAAAAGCAATTAAAAGTTTCCAATGATACAGTTAAATTTAAAAAATGCTACCAAAATATCTCTTTTGTCACAATGAAGCAAAACTGACCATTTATCTGCTTTTAATTATAAACTATTTACTCATTAAAAATCAATTATGTATGTTATCATTGCTTTTTCTGTCCTAGAATCATATTTTTCTCTTCCTTATTTATCTCCCCGATTATACTTACCATGCAATCTTATGCATTAATAACTTTTGTATTACTAATTACGGATATGTCTGTTATTAAGTTAAATTAATAAATAGATACAAAGCTACCATTAATTATGTACACAATTATATTAATAAATAGTTAATTTAGTACATTATATGTAACACCGTTTATTTCATACATATATACAAAACATTTGCTCAATAGCTTGAAAAATATTATCAATTCTCTACTTTAACTTTTGCTATACTTCTACCACTATCAAGCACATTTTCAAATGAATAATTATTTTTCATTTACATTAATTGATCATGATTACTTTACATTTATCTTGAAACACATTAACCCTCCCTGCAAACAGTATTCAATAGAAATGAATAGAAATAAATTTAGCTGAAAACATGAATTCTTCAGTTTTCAGAATTCAAAACTTGACTGCATTCTATTCAGTTCTGTTCCAATGATTTGTCGGTGGTTTTTAATACCAAATTTTGAAATCTTGAAAATGAATTCATTTTTGTTCATTTCCTCAATCTGCGTTCAACAAAAAATATGATTTCCTTTCTATTCATTTCAAGTCCAGTCAAATAGATGTTTTGAATTTGGTGATATTGGGAATTAAAAAATAATATGAATTCCCCAATTGACATCAAAAATACTTTAACTGAATTCCAAATAATTGCGAAATTGATGCCAAAATCCAATTTTTTTTTTCTTCATCGCTATCAAATATTTTTTGCAAGGCTCCCACTACCCTTCAACTGGACGAAACACACCAAACACACCAAACACACCACATCTAAACCTCCAACACATTTTGAAAGGGTTAACCACATACTTCAATTTCATCCTAAAATCAGCAATTTACCACAAAAAACATCCAAAATCCATTCACCCCAAACTCACATTTCCATCCCAAACACTCATCCCACCCAAAGCCGTTGATTTGCTCACAACCGCCACATTCGCGCAAAATCTTCCGTGCGTTCTCTGCGCGCTTGGCGACTATTCGCGAGGTTTCGTGTTTCCCTTTATTTCCCGGAAAGCGCCCGAAAATCGTCGGGAGGTCACCGGGAAAACGTGACCTGGCACGCGACCCGGGAATCGATATCGGGAAAAAAAGTGTCACGCGAAGCGGCGCTGTGTCGTCGCGGAAGAGTTACTGCGCGAGGTTAGGTTCCGCGCGGCGTTACCTGTCGGAGCTGGCCGAACTCGGCGGGTCGAAGATCTGTAGCTTGGCTGCCATTGTCGGGTGCTCGACGCGGCACTCCGTCGACATCAACACAGGCGCCGAGTACCGAAAACTAAAGCCGCCTGGCGAGCATGTCACTTCGTCATTTCCATGTCGCCTTCGATCCACGGACCGATCCAGCGGAAACGCGCGGCTTTTATAGGGTATTTAAAAGCAGCGCGCGCGCTCGGCGCCCCGGATTTTCAGAGTTTTTGACAGATAGTAAGGGGTAAGCGGAGGGGAGGGGTGGTTGCGTTGTTGCCAATTGTTGCGGGTCGGAATGATTTGTATTGTTACTGAAAATGAAAAGTGATAGTTAAATTAAACATGATTTTGTAATTGAAACTGATATTTGAGTGGACGCGGGAAGAAGTGAAAAATTGTTGACAATTCCGAATTTCGAAGGTGTTTTAATTAAAACAGGGAAGTTCAGCAGAATGGGATTTGTTCATAACTTTCCTAACTTTTCGTTTTCATTTATACATTTAATTTATATATTATAATACATTTTTTATATCAATAAAATTATGTTGAGAAAAGAGTTCGCAAGCAAAAACTTTCTTACAATTAAGATAGTTCTTAAGTGGTAAGTCATCCGCATAGAATTTGATGAAACTCGACTTATGAATTCTTTACAATTACGCACATTTTGTCCAAATCTAAAGACTGACTGTCTGGAAGCTGATATATAATATCAACGTTGCAAAAAAATACATGGAAGATATAGGAAACTAGAATGCAAATGATATTTGGTGTAATAACTTTTTTGTTTACCGAAAAGATAGACTCTAAATAATATAATTTTAATTAAAATCTAATAGAATTTGCTATATATTACAAGGAATGACTGGTAAAAGTTTGAAGATGGTTTACTACATCGCTTACAGATTCAATAATTTCACCCTGCAATTATGCTTCCTTCAAGGTTTTCAGTTACATAATTTGGACCTTAATGCCATTTCTTTTTTTGAAAATGCAAGTGCTGATAAATATGACTTAAATTGTCAACTTTGCCTTCAAATGATGGCCTTTCAAAAACATTTAGACTATTACAGAAGTTCATTTTTGTTTAATATTGAAAACTCAATACAAAAGATACATTTTTTTGTTATTGGAGCGGTTTGAGTAAGGTGCTTTTATTTACATTTGGAAACTTTTTTTTGATAATTGTTAATGAGTTGAATTACAAATTGTTTTTGATTTTCATCGTGAGTAAAGTCTATTATTGTATTCCACTATCAGATTGATTCCACACTGTCGCAGCATCACTGACAACTTTTAGATTATTTACAATTTTCGAAGCACACAAATTACTAAAATTATTGAAAGTTACTAAAATTCAGAAGCAAGTATGGAAATTAATTTAAACATTTTATTTTTATATTTTCTCTTTCCAAAAACAATAAATCTCACCATTGGAAGCAAGAATTTTGTGAATATGAGACTACATTAGTTGATCAACATATACAATATGTTGCACAATTCCAAAAAGGTTCTTTTTCATTTTCTAATTCGGGCACCTAACAAAACCAATATAATAGCCTCAATATTGTTCAAAAGAACCATCGAAAGAGTTTTTGAAAGAGGCCATCATTTTAAGCAAAAGTGACAACTTACATCAAATTTGTTATGACTACGAATGCCAAAAAAGAAGATCTGAATTCTGCGACATGAAACCTTGTTGGAATCATAATTTTAGAACGAAATTATTATTGAATATGTCAAAGTTATGCTCGTTTTTATCTAAAATGTAGTAAACCTTATGTTATTTAAATGTTTTAAATTTCAACTGCTCGGTAGTACCTGCCCAGTTGAAAAATTCCATTAGAACTAGTCTTATTTGTATCTATTTGTATCTATTTGTATCTTTTTTTTTCACATACTGTACAGTATTTGTATATGATTTTTGATGTCTGTATGGACTTACAAGTAATAACACATTCATTTTATTTGCATGTATCTGTAGCTCCTTATGAAAACGAGTCCTGATGGTTCCTATGCGATTTTTAGCATTAGTTTTTATGTGTATCTAATGGTTTCTAATAGAATTTTTCAACTGGGTGTTATTAGCATTGTCTGGCAGATACTTCAGATAATATTTATTTTAATTTAACATTCAACATTTTGGAAGAAGAGTGTTTATAATGGATTAGATAATATATGTATACTTTGGGGAATATAAAAAGACACAAATATATCTAACCTATTTTTTCAAAATTCAAGAATTTTTTTCTGCGATTTCCTTATTATACACAAATATAATAAGGTTAGAATAATACTCAATGAAAAATAAACATAAGGTAATCAATACACCAATTATCTAATTAATCATTTAAATTTTTTAGAAAAAATTGATTGAAAAAAATATCACATAGTGCACATATAACAATTAAAATCATGAAAACACCTCAATAGCATTTGAATAATTTTTGTACGATTTAAACGAAACAATTCATTTACCTACAGTTTGCTACAAGAATATTTTATATATTAATTAAAATGATTTAAAATTATCAGATTCGTATATTTACTTAGTAATAATATACAAGCAACTAATAAACAGGAAAATATATTTGATCAACTCCACTGCCGTTTTTACATTTCACATTTTTTATTAAATTAATAATATACTTTTCTATATAAATTTGCATCAGCTTTCTTTGTAATTTACGTTTTTACAAAAGAAACATTTATAAATTATCTCTACAATCTGTATTCATTTACATTACTTTACAATGAAACCCTTCATTTGTTACAAAACTGACAGAAATTGATGTAGGAACAAAAAAGTTGCACAAATGTTTAAACTTATTTTCGCGCATTCAACAATCTTGGAAAACTTGAAATCACAATTTAGACACTTTCAATCAACATCATCATCATTATTATTAAAATGTCTTGTTAATGCTTGTCATCTTATCATTCAAAAAGCACAATTTTTAAGAAATCTTACAAAGTTTTAATCAATGTTTTTTAATTTTTTAATATAAATGGAAGAACTGATTGCAAGTATTAATAAAACATTTTAATAGCACATGGAAAACACTTCCAGCCAGTGCCATTTCGCTTGAAAATAAATGGCACACTGAAACTTCGCTTCACTAACTACCGTTGTAATACACTCATGACACTACAGCGCCCAAATAATACTCACATTTTTTACATGTCGCGGGAGTAAAATGACAAATGTCACTACGGCGCTAAGTTACACTTTATCACAACCGTTTAAATGTTTGACAATGAAACACGATGGAATAAATTATTGGTGGACGCAGTCTCTATAAAAATAACGATTAAATTCTTCCATCTTAATCAAAGAGAAACATAAACATTTCAGTCTTACTCAGACCCAACGTATAACACATTTTGAAGTTGAAACACATTTTGATTCGCCTTACTCTGTGTCGTACTCCTGAAAAATCAAATCGGTTGATAAGGGTTTTTAACTAATAAATATAATCATTTTTTATAAGAATAAAATAAATTTTACCATGTACTGGCCCTCTATATACCGTCCTGAATTTCGCGAAGTTCGTCGTAATTCTCGCGTCTCCTGGCTGTCTTGATTTCGTCTTCTAAAAACAGAAAACATCAATTATCTACTAATATGAATCAAATGCAGGTACCTGATTCAGTTAATTTTTTTTCGGTCTAATTATCAATATCTATCAATTTGTATGAGGTTTTCGACCACTTTTCCAAAATATTTAATGGTTTCTGATTCTGATATATTTTATCTTTCAATAGGGAAGTTGAATGAATCAGATCAATTCTGCCTAAAAAAAGGTGGACATGCACACTCACGGCCTCGACTGGATTTGCAGGGTTTGCAGTCTGCTGTCTATCTCCTGCGCTGGACTCGGCGACCTTTCTTCCAACACCGGCGGCGGAGACGCGTCTTCCAGAACCGGCGGTGGCAAACCGTTGGTTTCATTCAAGCAAAAGTTTGAGACAGCTTTGAGAGCGCTGCGCTGTATCGTTAACTTGCCAATCGGCGTTCTGCAAGAACAAATTCAACGTCGCACACGAACCGGAGGGAGTTTACATAACATCAAAGCATAGAAGAGAAACGTGCTGCCGTAAGAGGTTGAGTTATAAACGAATCGTCAAATATTAATGCTTGAGAAGAGACAACTAAATATAGAGTTACGGTTCTCTCGAAAATCCAGCTATGTCAATGTGTTTATAATTCAGGTTTCATTGATTGGATTCAATTTTGGCTTGTGGAAAATATAACGAATAATTTATCTGCAAACATATTTTTATAGAATTGATTAGAAAAGAATAGGATTTTTAGCCAAATTCTCACTATTATAGTTGAATGTATTGCAATTAATGAATTCAAGTTAAACATTTTGTTAAATGTCGATCAAAGCGGATTTGGAAAAAAAATAAAGAAGAATTCATGTTTGTATGTTTAAATTCAGATAGTGGAATTGAAGAAAAACGAATTCTTTTTAAGAATTAGAAAATTGTCATTATAAATTCATTTTTATTCGTTTCTATGAAAAGTTATTTGCAGGAATGTATGGAAAATATCGAGGAAATGTGAACTGTTTGAAAGATGAACTACCTGATTTTTCGGTCAAACCTCTAGCAGTAATAAGAGTAAAATTTTAGGTAAACTTAACCTCCGGTCGAAGAAAGAAAGATACATCGAACGAAAATGCGAAATTCAACAAAAAAACGGATCGCTGGTAAAGTAATCAATAAACCTGATGACTCGGTAATCTCGGTAAGAACGTCCGACAGAGGTCGCTAGTCTCGTAGTGAAGATGCATGCAATAGTTAATATAAGGAAGAGGATAGATAGTGGATTTATGGAACGTGACTCACTGGTTCTTTTTGGTCCCACGCTTTTTCTTCTGTTTGCTGAAAAGAGACAAGTTTTCATTGGCGTTAACGCAACGACTACACAATGCAAAGTTTATGTATGAAAAGAGTCAACAGTACAATTCACAACTATCACACAGAAATATGTGTAATAATGAGTTGCAATTATAACCAGTAAACCAGTAAATGTATAGTAATTCAAAAATCGAAAAAAAGACAAAAAATAATGAAAAAAGGATCAATGCAGTCACGACAGTACCAAAGACACGAGGAAAAATCTAAGACCGAATAAATGAAAGGTGATCGACCATTTCATGATGCAGCGGTATTAAAATGTCGGGTGTTTTGTACGATGTTTTGTACGATGGATCGGTGAGAAGGATAGTGAAGGTCTGTTTGTAAATTAATCATCACATCATCGTCTTTGATAACTTATCAAAATGTATTGTCGGTCATATATAGATATAGATATATATATTTATATTTATATATTTATACGTATAATAATATAATAAAATAATAAACAGATAGGTACAGATAATTTGCTTGGAAACGTACACATCGTTCTCTATACACCAAATCGATTGTCGAATCAAATTTCGCGAAACGAATCAAATAAAACTTCGAAAACAGTAAAACAGAGAGTAATAGCAAACTTAGGTCTACGCTCGTATAAATTAAACGACAAACTGTCGCCCTTGTGAGAGGCGTTACAATCAAATTCATTCATTCAGCGGTTTGCGTCTTCTTTTTCTGTTTATGGATATTATATATATATATTATTATTACTATTATTACTATGATTATTTTCTTTGCGTTTCACTCAGCCCCAAATCCTTCAACAAACTGCCCCCACTTTGCCCCCATACAGAGTTACAGAAACGCCCGGCCTTACTAGCGCTACTTTTATCTGGTATAACGATCAGCTTGCCTGGAACAGCGTTTTATCAAAAGTTACTACTCATGCAACGTCCAGTTAAACTGCTTTAGTGACTACTGCGAGCATAACAAGCGTAAGGACAGACATCGCGCCATCTGCAGGCGATGGCGCGCACCGAGCGTTTGCAACGCTCCCCGGTTAAAATGGCCCGGCCGAAGCTGTAGCTGATTAATGGTCGGCGCTTGTGAAGCGTTATTGTGAACACACGAACAACAAGCAAGCAAGTTCTGCCATCGGTCAAAGAATTAATGGTATCTAAAACAAAGGGCGCTTTTGAGACATTGAATTGCATTCAGCCTTTCATCGTTCATTCCCAATCGCTCTTTTATTAATGTGCTTAACTTATTTAATGTATGTATCTCTGCAATGCTTTTTTCATTTATTGTTTTATATTTCTTGATGCTTTTTTATCTTTCAAATCAAAATGAAAATTACTATCAGCGATTGGTTTGATTATTTTATGTACAGGAATGTAATTTGTAATTTGAAAAAGTCCATAGAAATATTCTCAGGACTGATAAAGTATGTTGATTGATTGATTCATTCATTTATTCATTCATTCTCTCTTTTTTTTCACGCACTCGGTACAGAAGGCTTTGACAATGCGTTTGTTCGGCTCGAAATTTGGCGAGTCAGAATGTACGCGATTAATCGAAGCGAGATTGGTCAAGCCGGCCTCGTGGCGGGCGACGCTCGGTGGACAAGAAGCCTGTACTAATCGTGGCCAATGGTTGCACATTGAACGAACGATACGTCACCAACCATGCGAGTTTGCGCTTGGCGAAACTTACCTTACGAATTCGTGATCCGAACCCTCGTCGCCCTCCTCTAACTCTTCTTCTTCTGCAAAGTGAAAAAAGGGAGTTAGTAAAGATGGTTTTGACCATTGTTAGGGTTGAAGAAAGAAGAGAGATAATGCCACTGGGTAAAAAAATTAATCAGAACTTATCGTTTTTTGAATTAAGTTTTTTGTATGCTATTTTTATGCTGCGTTAGTGATTTTTTCAATTTTCAACCATTTCTACATTATTTTTCACCACTGAGTGAAGCGTTGGAAATTAACCAGTGATGTTTTGTTTTTTGAGAGTCATGTGAGAATCAGATGATTGTGTGTACAAACCTGCAAAGTGATCCTTCTTGCGTCGCGTGTACGCACGTTTGCTGGTTACCGGCACTTGATCGGTCTCGCCGTGCAAAAGGCTGTTTCTGTACAAAAGAAGGGGTTGCCAGTCTTCACCCCGGGAGGAAGGCATACCGGCTTGTAAATGTTTATCCAGGTAATCCAAACTGAAAGAATATATTGGTTAGCTGAAAAGTTTTAGCAGTTGAATAATTTTAACGGAAGATGACAATTGTTCATAAAAGAATTAGATAGTTTACAAAAAGATTAATTGATATTAATTCCCATTATTATGAGATTACTTCCCAAACATTTTCTAACAATATATTTAAATAAGTTGACAATCCAGTTACAACGTTACTCTTGTGAGTTACACATTTTTGAAAAATAAAATTGAACTTTCACTCCCAACAAAGTTCTACAATTAACAACTTTACTTGTGTAGTCAAGTGATGTACTTGCAACAGAATAATGCAATATTTAAAACCAAATTGATTCCATAACTTTAAATTGCCTGCTCCGCTCAAAGTTTTAATCAACTTTTACATACACAACGCGTTTATCCTGCTTCAGTAATTTGTTCGTAAACTCGGACAAAATCTCCAAGTATGACAAATTGGGTGGTGGGCTTGTGGGGTCTTGTTCGATCCCATCGAATGCAGTAATCGCGAAGAGGATGCCAGCTCGATGCAAAGCAGTTATCGCCTCCCGATTTTTCACTGCGTCTAACCCAAACGACAATGCAAACCGTTTTGCAAGTTCCTGAAATAAAAAAAACAATAAATACATATTCAATATGCTGTATCTTCAACTTTCACTGTTCCATTATTCACACTCATAATGTACTATAAATTTATTTAATTATTACTAATAATTAAATAGTAGCAATAATTATCAACGGGATATAGAAATGTCCCTTTAGAAATGTAAATAATGATGAAATGTTTGTAAATAGAAATATTGCTTTACTTTGATTGCAAC
The DNA here is from genome assembly GCA_022817645.1 of Ceratoteleas bidentatus. Taxonomy (NCBI): domain Eukaryota; kingdom Metazoa; phylum Arthropoda; class Insecta; order Hymenoptera; family Scelionidae; genus Ceratoteleas; species Ceratoteleas bidentatus. Next base: position 3,753 of record JABFPB010001615.1, on the reverse strand, counting down.
GAACTCCTCGCTGTTTCGGTTCACTTTTCCTTTCTCTTGAATGATCTCATTGTACAGAATGTTTAGACTGTGCTGCATTGTTAAAGCGCAGTTCTTCTTGTTAATGTCTCGAGCTTTGCCGAGCGTCGTCTTGATGATATCGCCGTAGTCATTGTAATATTTGACGTAGTGTTTAAACACGTCAGCGGCGGCCTTCGTCGGGATCATGTTGTAAACGATGAGCTTACAGTAGCTGGCAAGGAAGTTTCTCTTCTTGTGCAGCTCTTCAATCTTCGAGTGTTCGTCGTGTTCATCTGAAAAAGAGTAGGCATTTTTTATTTTTATTCAGAATTATTTAAAAAAATTACGTTCCTAGAATCTAGACTTACCATCTTCTTTTTCAAAGAACACATACTCCTGAATGAAACGGTTCAGCATGCCTTGCATAATTTGATCCGGTTCAAAAACGAGTTCGTGCATTAGGGGATTTGCGTGGGAAGTCAGCTGGTTACAAAACACCACCAGAAGATCGCAAATTGTGTTGTAGGCTTCTTCTTTCAAACTTCTTGGGATAACCTGGGGAACGAAGTTCAATTAGTGAAAGTTAACAAACGATGTATACTTAATTCAAGAGACGATAACTGTGCCATCTTTCTTAATATTAAATTTTGGGCTATCAATTTAACTTGCAAAGATTAAGTTAACATTAAATATCTGTTTTATCATTTTGTGCATTGAAATTGTCAGAAAAATCAACAAAAATGTAAACAAAATAATATTAATCAGTCATTAAAATTCATCTTTGGGATGGCCTAAAAATTAAATAGTTTATTTACAATTTCATTGCCCTCAGGTGTATAACCGGAAACGAAGACCTGCATCGCGGCCATGAATGAGTGCAAGTGTTCTTTCAGCTGCCTACATTCATCTTCACCTCTGGCACCAGCGTCTACTACCTCCACCAGATGATTTTGACCCCACATAATCGAGAAGTAGCAGGCACTTATGCAGTATTTTACCGCATCATCCGGCAGAGATCTAAAATTTTACGAGATGTTAAAAAATGTGAAAAATTATATTATAATACAAGACAAAGAAAGAAAGCTAGATTTATGTTTATATCTGTTGTATGGATTACTGTATTATTAGAAATTACATCATTTTTAAAACGATTTTCCAATTTCTGAATATGTTGAATAAACAATATGTCTGAAATTTGAAAATTAACCATATTACTTTTAATTTCAGATAAAAAAAACTTTATATTTGTATGGTTTTTACTCGTTATGTAAAATTACATTAATTTCTTCAATTAAAAATTAAAAAACATACTATTACTTTCCAAGAATATTATTGCATTATTTATAACGAAAATCATCATCTCATTATACATTATAAACAGGAGTTAGGGTCAGATGGGGTAAAATGACCAGTGAGGTAAAAATGATCGAATTATAATTTTTGTTTAAGTTTGAAAAAAATGTGTTTTTGAGTTAATTATAATTAAACTTATGTCCTAATTTGTCTATTATAAACAATACAAATGTAAAGAAATAATTTATTAATTTTTTAATCGATTCCAAAGACTGATTAGTTTTAGCCCATTTTAATCATTTTTTCCTCATTTAACCATACACATAAGGGAAAAACAGGGCATTGGTAAAATTCTATCTGATATATACTTTGTTGGATCTTTTGTCGTGTCATCAATGTCTTTGTACAATGAATTCCAAATACTCCAGGTGTTCATGTCGTGGCAACTGTAGAATATCGCGACTTTTTTGAGCGACTCAACAACGTTAAAAATCTCATCTTCATCAGGTTCCTCGTCGCCCAGGATGAGACTCCTGTACTCGTCAATAGCTTCCTTGTACCGATTGACTATCGCATCGATAAGCGTCGAACGCGCGATGTCACACCTAAAACATACATTCAATACACATGTAAATACCATGACTTCAGTTTGCCACTGAAAAGTCTCTAAATGTCATCAGTAATACCTCGTGTATATGGCATGGCCCTCAACACACATATATTCCAGAGTCTTAGCCGCCGTTTCCAGCACTTCGGTATTGTGCATCTTTTCCACGATTACGTGCATCTTCCTCAATAATGCATCCAAGTTCTGTTCTTGCCTGGATTTGGTGTAAATATCAAGATCGAAGTACTGTGGAATGGCGAGCAAGTTGGTCAACTTCTCTGGATCGGCACGGTATTTGTCCAAGAGTAGAGGCAGAGTTTGGATGAAATGCTCTGTTAACTTTTGCTTGTCTTCCTGCACTTGTTTCAATTCTTTCACTGATAATATTTTGCGAACTGGACCTCTACCTACGGGTGCGTCACCTAGAAAGGAAGTTTATTTAGTAAATTAGTTATTGAATTTTTATTTTCTAAAAATTATTTTTACTATCATTTTTTTTTTATATTTTGTATCAGCTTGAGGATGTTTTTTAGCAACTTACAACTTGTTTATAAAATAGATAAATTAAGAATTCATTTTAACTGGTTTTAACATTAACATTAATTTGCCATTATGAAAAATAACTCAATTCCCTTCACCCACCAGTCGCTGCCTGCTTGATGCAGCAAACCATAAGCTCGATCAACGAAGTTTCCTTTTGATTATCCAAAACCTCCTCATCCGGCCCAGGCTCCTCCAGCAGCAGATCCGTCATGCACTCCCAGTCTTTCATCATCTGATTGGTTTCAATCAGCGAATCGACCAAGTACGCTCCGTGCTCGTGCAATTCGGATTCAATGAAGAAGAGAACCAAGTCTCGGATCAGTGGAGTGTTCGGCAGCCGTTTCTTGCCCCTCTTGGTCTTCACGCCTGCCACTGCCTCCTCATCCGGGGTGAACAGCCGTTCGTTCAGAAACTCGCCGGCAGCTTGCGCCACGGCTCTGTGCGAAGAGTAAACCAACTCGTAGACGTGCTCGCAGTCCTTGTCAGTGAGAATCTCGCGGTGGTGCTTCAGGATGGAGATGACGAGTTTGACCGCCTGGACGGCCACGTCGTACTCCTTGTCCAGAGTCATTGCGACGATTCGGTCTTTGAATTTGTTTGTGAACAATTCGAGTTTGGTTTTCAACTCTTCGGAAGCATAGAGTGGCTGCAAAGCTTGGAGGCAGCGCAGCCGCACTTCGCCCACTTTGTCGTGTAGAGTCCAACCTGAAATTTCAAAAAAGTTAATGAGAATTGAAAAAATTTAAATTCTGGTTGATTGCGAATGGGTAATCAAGTTATGAGAATGTCGCAGTAGGTGGCGTTTCAAACATTTTCAAAATGACAGTAAAATTACAGTAAAAAACAGAAGAGGTGTGATCTACTGACCAATGTATTTTAAGTATGAGTCATCGAGGAAGTTCTGGTGGAACTTCTTCATCCAGATGCCGATTTCCGCCATGCATATAGCGCGAATTTCGGGAAGTGTGTCCCTGTATCTGTGTACAAAGACTGACTTAAACATATAAGTCAACATATTCTTAATCTCGTCCATGTTCTCTTCAAGTTCTTTCCGCTTTGCCATAAGAGACTCCAATCTGTCGTTTGCTCTCTTCTCTCTGGCTTTCTGCCTTTCAGCTTCGTACTGACGTTGAGTGTTGTCCAAATTAATGGACACGGTTAAAGCAACGTCTACCAATGCTGTCATGAGTTTCATAGCTGAAAAATTGAAAGTCATTGTTACATAATGTATATATAGCGAATATTGTCTATCTCTAATATTTATTATTATTATTATTATTATTATTATTATTATTATTATTATTATTATT
>JABFPB010001614.1:0-24209 GCA_022817645.1 Ceratoteleas bidentatus | reverse complement strand
TTTTTTATTTATGTATATTATTTTATTTATTATTTATTTATTATTTATTTATTTTATTTATTTTTTATTTGTTATTTATTTATTTTATTTATTATTTACTTATTATTTATTTATTTATTTTATTAATTTTATGTATTTCATATATTTCATATATTTTATTTATTTTATTTTATTTTATTTATTTATTTTATTTATTCTATTTATTTTGTTATATTTGTATTATTTTATTTTGTATTGTTAATTATTATAATTAAAAAAAATAAAGAAGCAAACAATAGAAATTGAGGTTTATTGTAGGCCGACATGGTAACAAAATATACTGATTTGAAAAAATGTAAGCTAACCTGAAAAATTAAAATTAAAATAAATTAATTTCAATTTTAAGCTAAGTTAACTTAATAAAACCAAGCAAACTTAACCTACAATCTAAAAAAGAAAAGCGATCTAAATTAACCTATAAAACAATAAATGCACAAATTCTCGATTAGGTTTCATATTTTCTAGGTTAGTTCTTCTTCACATCTAACCATTTATTCCCAACAACCGATAACAATTAAAATAAAAAAGATGTAATTGTAAAATGGACAGAATTAAAATAAAATTGTATTAAACTGGAATGGAGAGCAATGAATGAGAAATCGGTATTTTTCTAAAAATTAATTGTAAGCAATTTTGTATTTAATTCTGAATCAAAATGGAAGTGAATTTAATTAAATACCTATCAGCGAATATATTAAAAATATTAAAGAAATATTTAAAAACTATGATTAAAATAATTTTTTAATGTTTCTAAGCATTTCTAAAATATTGCTGGAATATTATATGTCCGCCTACTTTAATATTTTAATATTATTGTAATATTTATTTAATGTTTTTATAATATTTTATAACATTTTATATTATTTGAATATAACATTTAAATTATATTAATAAATCGTAGTGACAAGTAGTCAAAGATTATTTAACCAATCAGTTGAAAAAACTTAATTGCCACAACTGGGAAACGATCTGGGTATCGATTTATTAAAATAATTGAAGAAACTTAATAATTTTTTTATTACATTATACAAATTTTATAAAAATATTAAATAAACACAACAATAATATTATTTCTGCCGAATATACAAAATTTCTACAGTATGAAAATATTATTGAACATTAAAGAATATTTTAGCAATACTTAAAAAATATTACATAATATTACATTTAATATTACATAATATTTTTCATTGATAAGGATTGTATCGAATTGGAAGTCTATTTCGAGTCCGTCGCCATTTTAATTTTCAGTTTGATACAATTAATTACAACTGTTTTTGAATACTGATATCCGATTGGTCGGTATTTACTGAAACTTGATACAATTTAAACATTTTTTTCCAGATTGGGCTTGTGTCCATTTTATAGTTACATCTTCTTTATTTCTTTTGAAGACCTAACCTAGAAAATGTGAAACTTAAAAGTGCTAACATTCTATAAGGCTGGAATAGGACTGTAGTGTTTTTATAGGTTAAGTTTGATTAATTTGATAAAGTTAGGTTAGCATATGATTGAGGTTAGTTTATATTACTATTAGTTTTCTTTTTTTAGTTTACCTTAATTTTAGGTAGAATTCTAGAGTTGAATTCTATTTGTTTTTATAGGTTAAGTTTGATTGATTTGTGTTAATCAGTTAGGTTAGCATATGATTGAGATTAGCTTAATTTTAAGTAGAATTCTAGATTAGAATTCTATTTGTTGTTTTTATAGGTTAAGTTTGATTAATTTGAGTTAATCAGTTAAGTTAGCATATGATTGAGGTTAGTTTGAATTATTAGTTTTCTTTTTAGGTTAGCTTAGTTTTAAGTAGAATTTTAGACTAGAATTCTATTGGTTGTTTTTACAGGTTAAGTTTGATTAATTTGAGTTAATCAGTTAGGTTAGCATATAACTGAGGTTAGTTTATATTATTAGTTTTTTTAGGTTAGCTTAATTTTAAATAGAATTCCAGAGTAAAATTATATTTGTTGTTTTTGTTGGTTAAGTTAGATTAATTTAGATAATTTTAGTTAGTCAATTAGGTTAGCATGATTGAGGTTAGTTTATATTATTAGTTTCCTTTTTTAAATAAATTTTAAATTTAACTTAATTTTTAAAATGTTTTCCGATCTTTTAAAACCTCTCATAATACTCTCAACTGCCTCGGATCCCTTTACAACTCGATCTGTATACAAAAAATTGTCGCCCAGGAAGTTGGCGTCAATTCGACATTTAAATTTCGCTCTACAAAAGGTACACCACGTCCGGGCAGTCGGCGAGCTGACTTTCAAAATAGCACGCGGTCACTATCGGGTTGCAATTACACGCTTGTGATTAGACGACCGCAGCTTGCGGCGCGCGGTTCCTCTAACGTTTCGCCTTGTTCCTTCTCACGAACGAGGAAACAGCGCCACCTATGGCGCACGTTAAATCACGCGCCTTCGATAAATCCGAGTGTGTGGTTAACGGAAATAAAAAGGAAAGAAACAACGAAAAAACTCGTCGACATAACCCCCCTCCCCTGGCAAACACTTGCAAACGTGCCTCGATCGGCGTCCAGATGGCGCTTTCCATCGACTTTCATTGATACGCCGCGAGGGTCTTATCGTAGAATTTATAAGTTCGTTTTTTCGTTGTAGAAAGGCATTGAGGGTAGGGCGAAAGGAGAGAAGAATTATTTAATTTTTACGTATGATGGCTGTAATTGTAGAGGGCGCTTTTGTTTGAATTTTGAACGGGGTGAAAAGTTGGAGAAGTTTTCGAGTTTTAGGGAAGTCGAGTTTGTTATAAGAGTGAATGGAGAAATTTTTTCGGAGGCCGACAATCCAAATGTGTGGGATTATGCAGAAAATGTTAGAGTAATGATGGAAACTAACCTTAAATTTATCATACAATATACCTTAAACTTATCATAAATAACCTGAAGTAACAACTAATCCAACCTAAAAAACCTAATTTAATGTCAAGTTAACCTAACAAGAAGATTAAAAAAAGGAACTAAGATTAGGAGATAAAAGGTAACCTAACCTAAAATGGAAAGAAGAAAATATAAACTAAGTTAGCTGATAACCTAACTTAATAGTAAGTTAACCTAGAAATATGTACCGACGAAAACTCAAAACTAATCTAAATAAACCTAACTTAGTGTAAAGCTAACCTAAGTAGAAATTAAAAAATGGGAACTAACAATAGAAGATTAAAATTTTAAACTAACCTAAAATGAAAACATGTGAACATAAAGTAAATTAGATAATAAAAACTAACTTAATAGTAAGTTAGTTTTATAAATTACATAAATTAAGTTAGATAATAACATAACTTAAAAGTAAGTTAACCTAAAAGTATGCACTGATGTAAAATGGAATACTAAAAGTGTAAACTAACATACAATAGAAAACAAAAAATGTAATCTAACCTAAGAAGTAATACAAAAATTGTAAACTAACCTAAATCGACAACTGAAAAGTAAACTAACCTAAAGTTCGAATACAGAAAATATAAACCTAACCTTCTAAATCGACTTATACAATTCGGTTTTGATTAAAAAAATAAAAATAAATTAAAAATTAAAGAAACTAGCCTACACTCTTGATAATTTAAATTCATAAATCAATATCACCTCGAATATCCACTTAAATTTTCTTATTCCACCTGATTATTATTTCAAATTATCTCAATTTTACTCGAACCCTAAATTCAATAAATGAGCCCACTAATTTTATCATCTCCAGCTTGATGCAACTCAAATAATGCAATTTCCCATCCATCGAAATTTGAGCCCTATCGCTTTGTCGAAACTCAGTGCAGTAAAACCGATTATTCCTTCGAAATCGCGAAAAATGCATTTTCGTCGTCGCAAACGCATTCCTAATGACCCTTAATTCCACCTGCATTCCTCCTTAAGTAATAAAAACGTTTCCTCCCAGCGACTCAATTATGCAGTAAAACCTATCATCTAATCGACAGCTGTTTTCGTCCACCGAATGACCTGCAATTTAATTTAGACATTACATTGCATTAGATTAAGGTGCGCGCAATAAATTTCGTTGCACCTTCGCATTAAGAAGTCTACGTTACGCTTCACTTATGTAAATGTAATTACTCCTGACAATCGCAAATAAACATGTAATGTCGTCGACTATATTTCATCAATAGTGCGACCGACTTAGACTGTATATTTAACGACATTAAATAATCACTGAACTAAATTTAATTACAACTTCCGGAAATTGATATTATTCCACCGGTTGATGGGTCGGTCTAAACCGCAATCTTGCTGAACGTTCTGTAATAACGGATTTAGAATGCTCCGTCCATTTAAATATCGCAAAATAACGCGCACCTGAAGGTTTCACTGATAAATATTAATTTACGATCTCGGAAAGAGAAGGGAAATTGATAAATCGGTTAAAACGGGTTTTTGTATTTACCGCCTTATGGGAGTTACCATTTTTTCGTTGATTTTGTTTTATTTAATGGTGGTTTAAGTTTGAGTAAAAGTTGATGCGATTTTTGGATTTAGAATAAGGATGTTGTTTGATTTGAGTACCCACATGCCTATGTTTAGAGTATTTTGAAAAATAGCAATTTTGAGTCATTTTTTGAAAAATGGTGATTTGTTACTTTTTGGTTTATATCGTGTCATTTGGAATGAAATCCCATTTAATTTGAGTGTAAACTCGATAAAGTTTAGTATTTTTTACAATATTTTCAAAAAACTCAAAATTTTCAAAAAATTTTCAAAATTTTTTCAAAATTCTCTAAACATAGTCGTGTTTATATTCAAATTAAAGGAAATCACACCCCTAAATACAGTAGTATATACAGATTTCATAAAAAAAGAGTCAGTTCTGTGTAATGAGTTAAAAAAGCTTATCGAACTTTAATTTTTTATTTCTTTTTTAATTTTAATTTGTCAACTTTAAATTTAAATTTGTACTTTTTTAAAACATTTTTTAATATCTGAAAAATTTACGTTCCAAAGGTCAAAGGCACTTTTTTAACTGACTGTATTTCGATTTTCAAATCCCCTTTCTTCGACTAATCCTTGTTCCGTCACTTCGAAACGTCAGTCAAACGAAAGTCTAGACCGAAAAGCGATCGAAGACGAACCGCGCGAGGTTAAGAAAGTCGCCTCGAAATTGAACTCGACACTCGTGAAATATGCGCGCCATTAATAGAAGCATCATAAGTGCCTCTTTATTAAGCCTCGGATCAAACAAATGAATTGCATTCCACCACTTTGTCCTCGCGTCAACAACCAAAGCAAAGATAAATCTCGATAAGTTTACATCGGGGAACACTCCGGCTGATTCCACTTTATTTTTCCGTTAAGTACACACAGTCGACAAATTATACATTGAAAATAAATGGAATTGTTTTAGAAATGTATTATCTCTGATTAAGCCATTTCATTTATGGTGAAACGAGAAGCAAAACTTTTAAACGAGAATTAGAAACGCTATTTTTACTCGTTACGCGAAAGTGATAGATTTTTCTTGAAATCTGTTAATATTTTCGAATTTAGGAGGCAGATTTCCGTTTATTTGAGTACAAACACGACCATGTTAGGAGCATGTTGGAAAACTCAAAATCTTTTTTAAAAATTTCAAAAATTTTCAAAATTCGCTGAATCTGGCCGAGTTTGTACTCAAATTAAAAGACTTTTCATTTCAAAGACGTTGGTGCAGACAATAAAGTCAAAAAGTACCATTTTCCAAATTTCGAAAAAAACGCCATTTTTCAAAATATTCCAAACATAGCCTTGTGGGTACTCAAACTAGAGGATTTTTTATGCGAAATAAGTAGGTCACAACCATTTCCAGTAAAAATTAAACCCCATGAAGAGTTTTAGTGAATTTAGCTAATCGTTCCCGAATCTAATCCGGCAGATGATTTCGATTGAACGCGTCATGCGTGACACTCAATTCCCGTCGTAAATCATGTCTAATTCACGCGCAACGAGTTAAGTAGCTTTAACAATAAAAGTCGTGACTTTAATTGGCCAAACACTTGATTACCCAAAAAATGTAATTTGAGCAATCGTAACCCCGAGTGAGCGGGCCATAAATTAATCAGAAGGCGTCGAGCCCGGGAGTCCGCGTGTCAAAGATCCCATAAAAGTAGAGAGGGGCGATATTTTAGTGTAGTTTTAGAGGAAAGTTAGTTTAGTCTACGAAATGGGGGCAGGAGGATATTAAACATTCAGCAGCTGATAGTAATAAAATGGTTTAAACATCGGAAAAATTATAAAGAAAAATTATAAAGAAAAAATTATAAAAAATTATTACTTTTTCTGATTTTCTCTGAGTTTTTATAATTTTCTGATGAGCTCTTAAAAACTAACAAAACTAACAAAACTAACGAAACTAACAAAACTAACAAAACTAACGAAACTAACAAAAGTAACAAAATTAACGAAACTAACAAAACTAACAAAATTAACGAAACTAACAAAACTAACAAAACTAACAAAACTAACAAAATTAACGAAATTAACGAAACTAACAAAACTAATATTTTTCGCTTATTTTCAAACATTTTTTCAGCCATTTTTCGCACTTTATCAAATTTTTGAAAATATACAATAAATAATGTCTGTTAGATTTCAGAATTTCTAAAACATTTTCTTTTCCAAGAGTAATGACATATAACTTGGTCACTATCAAACATGCTAAAGTTTCAAAACATCTTTTTCTCCACCCGAAGTGACCAAGTTCGCGACGCGAAAAGCGATCGGCTACGCGTGGATTATCGCGCGGGATCTGCCGTTTCCACCGCTGTCACGCGCCGGAATTTTTTATCGTGAAACGCGGTAAAAAATCGCTGCGCGGAAATTGGGAGATTGCAGAGAAAAATGACCTCCGGAACGAATCATTTAAGAGGAAGCGTTTGGTAAACCGACGGGATTAAATTTCGGAGTTGATTTCGAAAACATTTTAGTTGAATAAATGTGGCTATTTATTTATGGTTATAAAAATGAAAAAATTACAAAGTAAAAAAAGTTGTAAAATATAATAAAAAAATCTGTAAAATATAAATAATTTGCAAATTATAAAAAAATTGTAAAATGTAAATATTATTTTCTTAAGAACAAATCTTTTTTGACAATTTTATGTCAAAGTTAATTTAAGAAATTATCCCTAATTAATTATAATAAATGAAATTAAAAAAAGAATAATTAAAAAGTTAAATAAAATATATTTAAAAGAAATTTTATTACATTTCAGGGATAAAAGTTTAATAAAATATCCCTCAAATTTCTTATTTTTCTTTTTTTCGTTTCTTTTTTTTAGTCGTTTTTACGCGATGACAAATTTAACGAACCAACTCGGATCATGTTTTTCGGCCGTCGAAAAAAAGACATTCTAATAGAGGACTCTGTTTTCGACTGAAATGGCGCGAACAACCTTCTTTTGATCCGTGAAAGTAATCTCAAGAGCGACGGTGCAACAAGTTCACCGAGCCCTCTGCGCCACTAGCAAACAAAAATAATTATAACGACGCGATGTCCTTATAATTTTTTATAACACTCGAATAATTAAAAGAGTTAATTATCAAGGCAATTGAAACAACAGTACTTTCAGCTAACTTGAAAATGACAAAAAATCTAATTACAGGGAATGGACTTGAGACATTCAGGAGTGGGTTAACTTTTGGTGAAAACTATCGAGATTAATGTGTTAGGAACGAGGGAATTGTTTGGTTTGAGTACCCACAAGCCTATGTTTGGAGTATTTCGAAAAGTAGCCATTTTGAGTCCTTTTTTGAAAAAAAAATAACTTTTGACTTTTTGCTCATATCGCGTTCGTCATAAAAAGTCCTGGAATTTGAGTACAAACTCGGCCATGTTTACAGTGATTAGACATTTTTTTGAAAATCCTCAAATTTCCAAAAAACGATCAATTTTTCAAATTCCTCCAAACATAGGCTTGTGGGTACTCAAATTAAAGGAAATATATCTCCTAAGAAAGAAAATGACATCAGATTGCATACAAATTTAATCGGTTTCGAGTAACGAGGGAATAAAGCTTATCGAATTCAATATTTCTTATCTTCGCAATAAAGAACGATGGTCTTTGATATTATGAATTATTTTTCTCTTTTATTCCACTGAAAGACTACCTTTACAGTTATTACCTCCTTTACTTTTTATCGAAACATTTTAAAAACCATAAAACTGTCCGATTATATCGTAATTGACAAAGATTTTCAGAATGTTCATTTCTGCAGGTATTAATAATGAAAAACAGGTTACTAAGCTGCAACATTGATTCCGAATCGACAAATTGAGTTTCCGCTATAAATACCAACGAAATCCCGCTCTTTCGTAAAAGCGAAGCTCCGGTTTCCGACTATCGTAATGAATATTGTTTGAGACTCGCTTTCTCGTTTGAACAGTCGCTCAATTACATCAATCTAACGCGAACAAAAAAGTCGCGACCATGTATTTCGAGAAGGAATACTTTTTTTTCAGACTTTCGCGATACAGCGATGTCAAAGCACATTTGCGTTTCGCTTCAAAAATAGGAACCACCAAAGTCTACGTTCCCAATTTTTAACTCAAACAGTCCTGACTTCTATTAGCTGTAGTGATTTGTCTCTGATTTGTCAAACAATTATTGGTCTTCATTATACGTCGTTGTTCGTCGAAATAGAAAGTGTGAATAGAGAAAGAAATGTCTGAGTAATTCAGGTTGGGAAATTTCGGAATTTAAAAAAAATTGCAACTTTTGAAGGATTTTTAGAGCTTTACAGTGTTTGGAGAGATATTACGAATTTTTCAAAGACTTTTCAGAACTTTTCAATAGATTTCAGCGTTTTTTCAATAGATTTCGGCGGTTTTCAGGCTTTTTCAGAATTTTTCAATACATTTTCAAAACATTTCAGCTTTTTCCGGTTTTTCAGAACTTTTCAATAGATTTTCAGAATATTTCAGCGTTTTTTGGCTTTTTCAGTGACTTTTCAGAACTTTTCGATTGATTTTTAAAACTTTCCAATACATTTTCAGAATTTTTCAATAGATTTTCAGAACATTTTAGCGTTTTTCCGGCCTTTTCAGAACATTTAAGCGATTTTAGGCTTTTTCAGGCAGTTTTCAGAACTTTTGAATAGATTTTCAGGACATTTCAACGTTTTTCGGAGTTTATCAGGGACTTTTCAGAACTTTTCAATAGATTTTCAGAGCATTTCTGCGTTTTTAGAATTTTTCAGTGGCTTTTCAGAACTTTTCAAATGATTTTTAAAACTTTCCAATACATATTCAGAATTTTTCAATAGATTTTCAAAACATGTCAGTGTTTGTCCGGCTTTTCAGTACTTTTCAATAGATTTTCAAAACGTTTAAGCGATTTTAGGCTTTTTCAAGAACTTTTCAATAGATTTTCAGAGCATTTCAGCGTTTTTAAGATTTTTCAATGACTTTTCAGAAATTTTCAATTGTTTTTGAAAACTTTCCAATACATTTTCAGAACTTTTCAATAGATTTTCAGAACATTTCAACGTTTTTAGACGTTTGCAGTAGGTTTCTGAACTTTTCAATAGATTTGTTAAACTCTCAAAACATTTTCAGAACTTTTCAACAGATTTTCACAACATTGCAGCTTTTTCAGGGACTTTTTAGAACTTGTCAATAGATTTTCAAAGCATTTCAGCGTTTTTAGCATTTTTCAGTGACTTTTCAGAACTTTTCAGTTGATAGTGAAAACTTTCCAGGGCATTTTCAGTACTTTTCAATTGATTTTGAAAACTTTCCAATACATTTTCAGAACTTTTCAATAGATTTTCAGAACATTGGAGCGTTTTTCAGGTATTTTCAGAAACTGTTCAGAAGTTTTCTATACATTTTCAAAACATTCCTATATATTTTCAGAACTTTCCCTTATATTTTTAGAACATTTCAGGCTTTCTCAGACACCTTTCAGAATTTGCCACAGTTGTCAGATATTTTTCAGAACATTTCAGTAATTTTCAGACGGCTTAGAAACTTTTCCGATCTTCCTACATTTTTAAACATTTCGCAGTTCTTTTCAAAGATCTTGCAGAGCTTCTTCACAATTTTTCAGAACTTTCCGCGAATTCAGAAATATTCAGACTTTTTTAAAAGCCTGAGATTTTACAAAATTTCAGGTTTTTTCACATTTTCATAACTTTTTTTAAATATTTCCCATACTTTTCAGGGATTTACAAACTTAAAAAAAAAAGTTCTAATTTCGTCATCGTTTTTAGACGTTTTTCAGAACTTTTCAAGAAATTTTTCACACACATCAAATTTTTTATTTTCATATCGTTCCCACTTTTTCCTGAAGATAAACCATCCAAAGATCATCGTAAACAAAAAAAACCCAACGCTCTTCCCATAATCCGCCTTCCATCTAAGTTCTGAATTTCCGGTCGGGTTTGCCAGGGAAAAAAATGCCGTCGAGTGATCGAAAATGCCTCTCCACTGTGCCCCAACTCCATTGAACGCGGCGAGCGAAGAAAAAGTGAACAAAAAGTTTCAATGAAGAGAAAATGAACGCCGCCCGTCAATGGCTTAATCCTATACATTTTTGCCTCAACTTGGCGAGCGCCGGATAAACATTGCTCATTAGATGCAAAAATGCAAAGTTAATGGATTTGCGATGTACTTCGCGAAATGTTCGATGCAACTAAAAAGGCGCTTTCAGCAAAGCGTGCAAATGAGCCTGGAAGTCGCGAGACAATCGCCATTTCTTAACAAATGTAAAAGCGCAAATACATAATTGAAATCGGCGAATCGGATCGCGACACCAAATTGATTTACTATTTTTAAGCGAGGGGGATTTATTACTTAAATCCCCCTTCGGCACTCAATAAAAAGCTATTTCAATGCAAATCTCGATTATTTATATTTTCGGATTCAACGACCGCGTCGATTTCGGATTTGGCTGCTTAGTAAAAGGGTTTGTGTAAGTTAAGCCGTTTTCGATCAAACGCCCAGAAAAGCTGTTGGTTGCATTTTTAACGACTTAGAATTGTTTTTTTAACAAAGGCGATTTGAAATTTGTAGATTTTGCATTTATTTTAGTGGGAGTAACTTTTAGTGAAATTTGATGGAGTTCATCTGATTGGAATAAGAAAATCCTTTAGTTTGAGTACCCACAAGGCTATACTTGGAGCATTTTGGAAAATGGCGGCGATTTTTGAAAATTCAAAAATGTCAGTTTTTACTTTTTCGTGCACAGATTAATCTTTGTTAGGAAAAGCCCTTTAATTTGAGTACAAACTCGGTCATGGTCAATGAATTTTGAAAAGTAGCAACATTTTCAAAATTTTTTTGAGTTTTCAAAATTACTCCAAACATGGTCATGTGGGTACTCAAATAAACGGAAATCTATCATCTAAACTCGAAAACACCAACAGATTGCACGAAAAGTCTATCACTTTCGCGTAACGAGTGAAAAAAGCCGTAACTGCTCAAATTTTCAGACATTTCCCTGAGTTTTGACTTTGGCGAAAGTTAAAATTGCTTAAAATTGCAAATCCCGAAAGCGTTACATAAAATACGACTAGTCGATTTCGCGGAAACGATAATTGGCGGATGTCAATCGGCCGATAATTCGGCGCGTTCAATTGACAACCGCGGAAGACAGCGCCGCGGCAACGAAGGAAATGAATCTCACTCTGACGAGTCGGCGTTGCGTTTGACATCGGGCTCTCCGCGTTAATTCGATCGCCGCGGATTGACGGCTGATTGTTTAATCGCGAAAAACGCACGCTGCCGTTCACTTGTTCGCCAGCTATTATAAAATCAGCGAAATTGCGCGATCAACAACGCGACGTGAAACAAAATGCGAAAAATTACTGCATTTCATGGCATTCCCAAAGGGAGAAAGCTATTTCTAAAAATAGGATACTTTCAAATTCATAAATAAACAAATAAATTTTTTCCATAAATTAACAAAATTATTCAATGAAAAAGCCACTAATTGTATAAGTTCAAATAAGTGTATATATATTTAACAAAGGGGATTTAACATTTGTAGATTTTGCATTTATTTTAGTGGGAGTAACTTTTAGTGAAATTTCATGGAGTTCGTCCGATTGGAATAAAAAAATCCTTTAGTTTGAGTACCCACAAGGCTATACTTGGAGCAGTTTTGAAAATGGCGGCAATTTTTGAAAATTCAAAAATGGTCATTTTGTACTTTTTCGTGCACAGATTAAAGTTTGTTAGGAAAAACCCTTTAATTTGAATACAAACTCGGTCATGTTCAATGCATTTTGAAAAGTAGCAACATTTTCAAAATTTTTTTGAGTTTTTCAAATCGCTCCAAACATGGTCGTGTGGGTATTCAAATAAACGGAAATCTATCATCTAAACTCGAAAATACCAACAGATTGCACGAAAAGTCTATCACTTTCGCGTAACGAGTGAAAGAAGCCGTAACTGCTCAAATTTTCAGACATTTCATATTCATTTATTTACACTTTAAAACGTACTTTATTTATTATTTATTAAAAATATAAATATTTTTAGTTACATTATTTGTTATAAGTATAATTTTTAATTCATAAAAATTGCTATATATTCCCTCCATTCGTATCTCGGTTTTCGGGGTTGCGTTCAGATCGCGAAATTTGCGAGTTGGGCGATATAACGCGCCGACGAAAGTTCGCGAAAGTGCCGGGCATCGCGCAAATTGTCACGATGTGACAAGTCGCGGCTGCGATGCAAATATATGCGACGTATGGAGTTTGCAAATTTACGAGCGCGAGTGTCGGGATACGTCGATAGTCGGGACTTGTTCGAAATCGATGCCGCGGATGGGTTCATGAAGGAAAACGTGACAATGAGGCTTTTTCGACAAAGTTGCGTGAGAAATGGACGGAACCTTGGGCGAGAGGATGTATCATTTCATTTATCATCCATTATCTATAATCAATCACATTATGTCATGACTTTTGAAAAAATCATGATTTTAAATCTTAATTTTTTTTAAATCAAAAAAATCGATTTTCTTATTTAAATCAGATTTAAATCAGACGATTTAACTCAAAACAGTCATGGCAAATTTTATACAGTAAATTCGGAATTATTTGACAGAAAAATTTTAATCAAACATATTTTTTTGATTTAATTTAAAAAAATCATTGATTTATATCAACGATTTTTTTTACAAAATATGTTTAATTTAAATCGGGATTTAAATCTATGATTCAAAAAAAAAAAAAATATCGCGAGCGAAATAACGGTCAAGTCGCGTCACGCTGGAAATAATTTGTATAGATTGTATCGGGCGCGGGAAAAGGGCCGAAAGAAATATGCGCCCGTAAAAAGGACGGCGGCGAAAAATGAGCGCGAATGTTTGCCCTGACGGCAATAACGCCGCGGCGGCGCGAGATAAAAGGACACGCAGCTTCCGCCGATGTGTACGAAATATCGCGCCCGATACGATCTTCGGCGGATTAGCGGGCGCGAACGCTTTTTCACCGGTTTTTTTGTTCGCTACATTAGCTCGCGGCGCGGCGCAATTTTTCCCGCCAAAGCGATCATTTCGGTTCATTGGCGCGCGAGGTTTGTTCGAGTTCGCAGCGGCAAAGTGGAAACGCGATTTGTCGTCACTGTTGATTTGAGGGGTGAATTGTCAAATTCATTGTTTGCGTGTTTGTTTACAGATATTTTTTATGTTATTATTGAAATTATACGAAAAAGCAGTTTTAGATGCAAACACTTCAAGGTTGTAATAATGAATATATCAAACTGTATCGAATATATCGAAATATATCGAATTTATTGAACTATATCGAAATACATCTAAATACATCCAATTATATCGAATATATCGAACTATATCGAATATATCGAACTATATCGAACATATCGAACTAAATCGAATGTATCGAACTAAATCGAGTGTATCGAAATATATCGAATGTATCGAACTCTATCGAATATATCGAAATGTATCGAATTTATCGAACTCTTTCGAATATATCGAACTATATCGAATATATCGAACTAAATCGAATGTATCGAAATATATCGAATGTATCGAACTCTATCGAATATATCGAAATGTATCGAATTTATCGAACTCTATCGAATATATAAAAATATATCGAACTATATCGAATGTATCGAAATATATCGAATTTATCGAACTCTATCGAATATATCGAATATATCGAACTCTATCGAACTATATCGAATATATCGAACTAAATGTATCGAAATGTATCGAATTTATCGAACTCTATCGAATATATCGAAATATATTGAATTTATCGAACTCTATCGAATATATCGAATATATCGAACTAAATCGAATGTATCGAAATATATCGAATTTATCGAACTCTGTCGAATATATCGAATATAACGAAATATATCGAATTTATGGCATTTTATCGAACTATATGGCAAGACGTCGAAGACCGGAAATCACTTACGAATATTAGTCGGCCCTTTTCCGGCCGATCGACCTGATTAAGAAATATCGCGCGGCGATCGTTCATCCGCAAACAGCGCGAATCGATCCCTCGGTTTCAGCGCGGCGGCGTTTTGTCCGAAACCGACGAATAATGGAGCGAACTCTGCAATTTCCGGTACAGGCGCTAAGCTGAAAAAAGGCTTGATTCGTCGAAGCGCGAAGTGCGCACGTGACTCGGGGGTAATATGATAATCGATAACTCGTTATCGCATGCAAGACAATGCACGCGCCACCGAACGCCGGCGAAAATCGTCGCGAATGTCGAAGCGCGCGCGTTTTTCGCCGCAGAATTGCGGGGAAATCTCGTTTCTGGGAAGGGTGTGTGTTTGGGAAAAAAAGAAGAAAAAATTTGAGATATTTTTCTTGTTGAATTGGAGTAGAGGGAGTTTATCGATGATGTGACGGTGGAAACACAATAATTGTGAGGATGTGACAACGATATCACAACGGTGTGATAGATTTATCACAACGATGTGATAGAGTTATCACAACGATGTGACAGGTTTATCACAACGATGTGATAGAGTTATCACAACGATGTGATAGAGTTATCACAACGATGTGATACGTTTATCACAACGATGTGATAGAGTTACCACAACAATCGTAACGATATGTCAAATAAAGCGATAGTGATATCACAAACGATATCGTCGATAACGATATCACAAAAATGTGTCACTGATATCGCGAAGTTGAAATAATTATATCATAACGATGTTAAAACAATGAGAATAACATAGGCGCAGAATTAAATACCGAAGATGTGATAGTGATATCAATGTGATGTGATACAAAAATATCACAACAATCACAACGATGTCAATATTGTGACTATAATGATAACTTTTCTGTAATGATAACATCATTGTAATGGTAACACTTTGGGACGTTACGTCACAAAGATGTGACAGTGACGACGCAAAGATGTGACGTTGATTTCACAATTATGTGACGTTGATTTCACAATTATGTGACGTTGATTCCACAATTATGTGACGTTGATTCCACAATTATGTGACATTGACGTCACAAAGATGTGACAATGACGTCACAGGATGACATTGATTTCATAAACATGTGACATTGTCACATGTGATATCCATGTCACATTGTGACATGGATATCACAGTCAATATTTTGATTCGATTGGTGTCCCAAGGACAATATCACAGTGGCTCCTATACAATCAACAATTTAACAACAATGAAATAATGATATCACAAAGATGTGACACTAAGATATCACCACGGCATCACAATGTTGTTGCAATAATATGATACAAAATGGACTCCGTCGACTACGAGTAATGACACACAAGTGTCATTATTGCCACTGAAATCACAACAATGAAACAACGCAACTATGTGACAATCGTGTGACAATGATATCACAATGATATCACAATAATATCACAATGATGAAATAACGATATGAAACAAACTTAACAATATTTTCAAGGTGATGTCACAATGTGATAATATTCTCAAAACCATGTGACAGTATCACAAGTCACAATAACGTCCTCAGAATATCACAAAAAGTCGAAAATCGGCTTTTTTAATATAATTTCCCACTGTTTTTAAACCCAAAACTGGTTTTCAGGTTTGATTCAACCAAATTCATTGAAATGCATAAAAATTGCCCAAAGTTGATAAAAGTTACTAAATCGATATTCCACTGCAATTGTCCTCTTTTGACCGTTATTGTCCGAGCCTCGCAAGACGCGTTTCAGGTCGTGGCGGCGTCGCTTTCTGTCTGTTGATTTTGGCGGGAAAAGGGCCGCCGACTTGTTTGACTTTTGACGCGGCCAATTATTGCGGCTCGCCAAAAAACGCGGCACATTAATGTATTTCTGTTTGGTTTGCGGCAAAATATTTCGAGAGCCCGAGCCCCACGTTAATACTCGAATTTTATACATTCTTTATTTTCGCGGCAACTTTTTTCGGCGTTACGTCCCAACGAAAATACGGGAAAAATTGGTAGGCTGGATTTTACCGGACAAAAAGGGTGCAACTGACGAAGGTGCAAAAGTGCAACATTTTGTACTCATTTTTTTTAGAAATAAAATTTAATGTTTTTTGATAAAATAATAATTTAAAAATTAAAATTTGGATTCAAAAATGTTTAAGTTTTCAAATCTAAAACTTTATTTTTAATCTCAAAAATGTAACTTTTCAAATTTTATCTTCAAAAATTAATTTGTTTGGAGATAAAATTTAAAAAGTTAGACTTTTAAACTATCGACCCTTTTTAATGTATCGTTTCCTGAAAAGCGAGGTAACTTTGCAACCTGATAAATAACCTAAACAAACCAGAACCAAAAGCAACAATTCCGGTTGTGACAATCGGATTTTTCTTCTGTGCTATCGAAGTACAGTTTCCGAATGGAAGAAAATCATTTGCATTGCATTATCTCGCGCTCTTATTTCAATCCCATTTTCAATTAAGGAAGTCCTTTTCTGGGGTTCGCGCATTTAGCACGTCGATAGAGATATCGATAGAGATATGTAACATCGGATTTACATTATTAACCAGTTTTTAGTTTGATGGCAATTAAAAAATTCTAAACCTAAATTTGGACACAAATAGCAAAATGTTGCAATATTTACAGCATTTAATCACAATTTTATTTTACTATACCCGATTTCTGCACACATGGGTAATTTTTGTACAAACTTAAGATGGTGCATGTTTTCCTAACAGGGGATCGTTCTTATCTTACAATGTATTCATTCTTTTCACGTTCAAACATTTATTATATTATTATTTCTTACCACTACAATAAAATGACACATTGTTTTTTGTGATTTCTTTGTCACATTTATGCAATAATATTGTGTCTTTGTTGTGATATCGTGGTCATGACATTGTCATATATATATGATATTGTCAAATTGTAGGATTATATTATCTTTCTCTTATGGTAACATTATCTCAGTGTTACGATATCACTGTGATAATTTGTCTCATTTCTGTGATATAATTTCCACATTGTTGTCATGCAGTCGTCACATTGTTGTGATTATCACGTTGTTCTCACATCATTGTCACATTGTTGTGATGCCTATGAAACATTGCTGAAATCATTTTCACATAGTCACATTGTGACATCGTCATATTGTGATATCATTGTCACAATGTTGTGATTCCTTCTTCACATTGTGGTGACACGTTGTTGTGACATCATTGTCACATTGTTGTCACATCACTGTCACATTATTGTGGTGACTTTGCCTCATTGTTGCGACATCATTGTCACATTGTGCCATTATTGTAACACTGTGTCATCATAGTCATATTGTGATAAAATTGTCACATTGTTGTGAAAAGATTGTCACATTGTTGTGACATCATTGTCACATTGTGACATCACAGTCATATTGTGACAATAGTGTCACATTGTTGTGACATCATTGTGACATTGTTGGGACATCATTGCCACATTATGACATCATCATCACATTATGACATAATCGTCACATTGTGACGATGTATCATTGTTGTGATATCTGTGTCGCATTGTTGTGACACACTATCACATTGTTGTGACATCATTGTCACATTGTTGTGACATCATCGTCACATTGTTGTGACATCAACGTCACATTGTTGTGACATCATTGTCACATTGTTGTGACATCATTGTTACATTGTTACATAATTGTCACATTGTGATGCCTTTGTCACATCGTTGTGACATAATTGTCACATTATATGGTACCATTGTTACATTGTTGTGACATCATTGCCACATGTTTGTAATCTTATCATCTTATGGTTATCTTTGTGATACCACTGTCACATCATTGTGATAATATTTTCTGATTGTTCCTTTGCTAGAAATCGTTGTGACATTATCCCCACTTCTATAACGTACAATAATCTTTCATATCACAAACATTCTAATACATAATTTATAAACAAACAGAACTAAATCTACTGATTCTCACTACATTTTTACAACTCGGAAAACATAAAAAAATCCTTTAAACCTCCTCTCTACGTCGAACCAACCCAAACGTGAAACGTTTAATCCAATCCTTCCCCTTGCCAAATTAAATTCCCAATTGCCCTCCAGCCTTTAAAAAAGCACAATCCAAATCCCGCGTCGCAATCTTTTTTCCCGCGAAAAACGTCTTTGACCGCTCCTCCGAAAAAACCACGTTACCGCCATTTTTCCGAATTGGTCGCGCGAAACAAGTTCGCTCACCGTCTTGTCGCGAACCTGGCGAATCATTTCCGAAACAACAACCTTGCGCCGGGCAGTCGCATGGCCGCGAGCCAACCGGACGAAACGCCGAATTGGACTTCGCCGGACACATGTCCGCGCAATGTCAACACCCGGCGGGGTCTTTGTACCGTCAGCTCTGCTTGAAATCGACTCACGCCGTTTTGGCGCGACGCCACCGGCATTGTCACGCAACGCGTCGCGCGTTCCCGTCGATTATTGCAGCGGCGAAAAATTGTTATGTACGGAAACGTGTCATTAACGTGACGCGCCTCGCCAAGAGGACGTCACATTAGACGACTATCCGGTCGGTTCGCGGAGAAAAAAGTCTAGGAAAAAAAATGTGTGTCAGATTTAATCTGATTAGTCGAAAAGGATGGGCGATGTGACGTCACTTTGGGAGCACAAATGTGACGATGCCGTTGACAGCCCAAATGTGACGTCACTTTGGGAGCCCAAATGTGACGTCACTTTGGGTGCCCAAATGTGACGTCACTGTGAGAACACTTTGAGAGCATAAATGTGACGTTGCAACGTGGCGTCCCTTTGGAAGCACAAAAAAGACGTTGCCAGTATATTTGGAACACAATTGTGACCTTAACTGTTACTTTACTTCGACTTGAGTAATGTGATTTTAGATTAACGTCACTCTGAGTTCGACATTGGACAATTGTGATTTTTGAGTGTCTTCGACTTTACGATGTGATTTACGATGTGACTACACTTTGTCTTCGACAATACGATGTGATTTTAGTATGACATCACTTTGACATCTAAATGTGACAAATGTGATTTCAGAATTACTTCACACTGACTTCGATATTGTGTTTTTAGAATTTCGTCCCATGACTTCGACAGTATGACGAATGCGAATTTAGAATGACGTCACTTTGACTTATAAATGTGACATGATTTTAGAATGACATCATTTTTACTTTAACAATGTGATGAATGTATTTTTGGAATTATTTCCCTTTGTCTTCGAAAATGTGACATTTGAGTGATATCACTTTGACTTAAAAACTGACATTTTACATTGACATCACTTAGACTTGAAATATGACACAAAAATTACATCACATTTGTAATTAAAATGTGACAATAAAATATCGATCACAACAAACCAATGACAATAAAAAGAACCATTTCCCTAATTCCCAAATAAACTTCACCAAAACATCGAATAGTAAAACAAATGTCGAAAAACCGAAAAAATCACGTCCCTAATCCAATCACAAATGTTTCCAAAAAATCAGTCTTTTTCGGCGACACTTTCACCAAAACGTTTGCCGTTTGCCCTGTTTTTTTCCCGATTGCGAATCGCTGATTTGAAAAGGAAAAGAGCCCGGCTTTCCGTCGGCATTAATTGATCGATTCGTCGACGAAATTTCAGCGATTGTGCAACGCGACATTCAGCGCGAAATTCAGACTCTGTTTCGCGCGAAATTTGCGCGAATTAATTAAACGATCGTATCTCGCGCGCGCCATTTTGATTTTTCTTCGTGCCGCGTGTGACGGACCCCGACAGCCCGATGGAATCGTGTAAAATAAATTTAATTAAACTTTTTCCGGGAAACCGGTTTAATGGCGCGGTTTTTTTTCGTCCGAGGCAATGTTTAAGATTAATTCGATATCAAACTTCGCCATCAATCAATCAATCGAGAAATCAATCATTTGCACAAAATTTAATTTGATTCATTTCTATCCTAATTTATTCTAACTTTAATTTATTGACAATTATTGATTAGATTTAATTTATTTATTTTCTTTTATTTTTCAATAAAAGAAAAAATATTTTCTTTTATTTAAAATATTGTTTTATTTAATTTATTTATTTTATTTATTGTTTTATCTGCAATAAATAAAATTAATAAAGTTTATATTTATTGACTAAATTTGATTAATTTATTTTATTTTATTTTTCAATAAAAAAATTTTCTTTTATTTAAAATATTGTTTTATTTATTGTTTTATTTATTTACAATAAATAAATTTAATAAAGTTTACATTTATTGACTAAATTTAATTTATTTATTTTATTTTATTTTTCAATAAAAAAATTTTTCTTTTATTTAAAATATTGTTTTATTTAATTAATTTTATTTATTGTTTTATTTTATTTTATTTTAAAATATTAAATATTTTCAAAACGACTAAATCCTCCAAACTCGGAAATTTTCGACGTTTCATAAATCCGTTCTTCTGACTTTCCGAGCAGTGTTTCTTCTCGTGTCGTCGATCGCGATATCGCGTGTCAGGGTGTCCTTACACGTGGCCGATCGCGGCGCAAAATCGACGCCGTAAAACAAATTCAATTATCGCCATTAATTTCGCTCGGCGGCCGAAACGCGCTGGGACGAGGCGACGCGGAAAAAACACGCGCCGGCACGTGGTCCCCGGCCCGAAACAAATTTCGGTCGACGCGTATCGGTGGCGAAATTCGCGGAATCTAAAATATAAAGTTGCGTTTAATTGGAAATAAAATTTTGCGACAGATTGGATTGAAAAAGGAACGAAATACTTTTTGTAAAAAAGAATGTAGAAAAATGAACCAAAATATTTTTTTCGAATTTTTGGAAATTTTTTGGAAAATTCCTTTCATTATTAACTAAAATAAAAAAATTTTTTTATTAATACAAAATTATTTTAATTTAAATTTTTAAGTTATAATTTATTTTATTTTATAATTTTTTATTTAAATTTAAATTTTTTTAATTTGAGAAAAAATTAAAAATTAAATTGTTTCTCCAGTCAGCCCAAAACGTGCATTTAATAAATTCGCTAAGGCTCAAAATATAGTAAAAAAAAGGTGAAAATCAACTTGGAACAACAATTTTTAAAAATATTTTTAAGTAAGAGTCACATTTTTTCAAAATTTGACCAAAAATCGAAAAATGTAGATTCAATTCAATTAATTCAAGAAATCAAATTTGAAACTTATTAAATATTGTCACAGATAAGTGAATCTTTTAAGAAATCTAGTTAAATTCAAATTAAGTAAAATCTGGTAAAGATTCAAATGATATTCTTCGATTTAAAAATTCGATTCCTAAATTGTAAGATTTAAACGAGACTTTTAGTTTTGAGTAAAATTCAGCATTTAAATTTTATTTTTTAATCAGACTACATATAATGTAATGGTATTTAACGCCCTAATAACAATGGTTTTTAACGTCATAAATGAAGAAATGCTTTTTATTTCTGTCTTTCTGGAATTAGGTAAATATGATTCATTACTGGAGAAGACGTTAAATAAAGTGTCAGTTAGGAAATTTATGAAAACTGTAAATGCCAACATTATTCATACCACTAATATTGCAAATTACCCTTTTCATCATCATTCATTATTAAACGTCTCTCAATTATAATTATTTTCAAAAAATAAAACTTTTTTTCATTTATTTGTAATTTTTTTATTTCTAGGTCGATTAAAATATTATCTCCCTAATTTACATTAATTCATACTTACAAAATTTGAAATTGACATTTTATTTTTTTTTCTTTGCATGACATAACTTTATCAGCAAAGCCCTAACTTACATTATGCGTAAACAGATTAATTTTCAGTAAAAATCGTAGTTTGAAATAGAGAATGTGTTTGAAATAGAGAAATCATTTGATTTGATTACCCACAAGCCTACAATCAAAAAATTTTTCAAAAAATCCATTTTCCAGTTTTCAAAAATCAAAATAGAAGAATGTATTTCACTTTTTGATCTATCAATGCATTCTTCATAAAAAATCCTCTAATTCAAGTACAAACACGCCACCTATCCCACCAACTCAACGTTTTCAAAAAAAACCCAAAATTTTCAAAAAAATTCCAAAATTTTCCAACTGTCTCCAAAACCCCTGATGTTTGTACTCAAACTAAAGCACTTCTCACCACAAACATGACAGAACATACAGATTTCCCAAAAACCCAATCCCTTTCCCGTAATTACTCAAAAAGACCATAACCTCTTTCCTTTTTTATTGAAATCTATCATAATTGGAACTGTCAGACTTTTTCAGAGATTTTCAGAGTAATTGTCAGAGTTTTTCAGAGTTTTCAGACTATTTAAGAGTTTTTCAGAATAATTTTCAGAGTTTTTCAGAATAATTTTCAGAGTTTTTCAGAGTTTTTCAGAGGTTTTCAGAGTTTTTCAGAGTTTTTTGAAAATCGATTTTCAAAAAAATCGATTTTTTGACAAATCTACACGTATATTCCCCCTTAAATCTCCCATTTTTCCAACAAAACTTCGTCCCCCCGCCCCCTCGTGATTTTCCCACAAATCGCTAATCTCCTCCCGAGAACCGCGATTTCCGTAAATTCGCGACTTCCGTAAATCGCGCAATTTGCACCTCGCGCATAAAAAGCGATAATCCGCAGGCCGGCTATGCGTTTGCGGGACCAATTTTCGTGCGGTTGCCAATTTCAAATTGCCACCGGGCCTGAGCCGAAATTCATTTTTCCGTTAAGTCGTGAAAAAGGGGGAAACGCCGAAGAACAAAGAGGAAGAATAAGAAAAAAATAAATAAAAAGAACAATACCCTAATAGCACAGAATATTTTCCACATATTTCAAAAAAAATTTTTAGTAAATATTTAATGTCACGCATTTAACAGTTACAAAATATTTTTAAACATTTTCAAATATTTATAAATAAGTACACAATATTTGACAACAAAAATATGTAGAAAATATTTTTAGTTATTCAGTAAATATATTTATTTAAATATTTATTAAATATTTTTTACTTTTGACATTCAAATATTTTCTAAATATTACAAAAAATATTTAAAAATATGTACAAAATATTTACTAAATATTACAAAAAATATTAAAAAATATGTACAAAATATTTACTAAATATTACAAAAAATATTTAAAAATATGTACAAAATATTACAAAAAAATATTTAAAAAATATGTACAAAATATTTACTAAATATTATGTGCTATTAGGATAGTCGGAGACTTACCAGTAGCCAGCACGAGGACGAGAAATCCCGGCAGCAAGTGCATCTCGTGCATCCCACTTCCGCAGCGATTGCCGAAAGTCACTTAAAACATCATTTGCACGATTTCACACAGACACGATTATATTATTATTATGCACCTTTGGCGATCGTGCGTCGAGATTGGCAGACGTCGAAATTTTCGATCCAAACAGCTTGTATAATGTAGGGGATAATAAATGTGAATATATTATAAAGAAGTAAAATATAAATTTGTGTATGATTCAGTGTGGGTGAATGGTGGGATGAAAGTTGAAATTAAGGAATTGGATTAAGGGCTTCGCGAAGTCAAAAGTAAAAAATTGCGAAATATTTGATAAACATTAATTAAGGTTATTGAGTTAAAATAATAAGAATTGGATGAAACTTTAAATCTGGGTTATTTTGAGGTTACTATTTGATTTGCCAAATTTCCAAGCATTGCGACTACACCCTACTGAAAAATTTTAATATGAAATCTAATATGAAATCTCATATACAAAATTGATACCCTATTTAACATGAAA
>JABFPB010001613.1:0-24230 GCA_022817645.1 Ceratoteleas bidentatus | reverse complement strand
ATTTCCCTCGCTGCAACTATGGTCCTAAGATCAATAGTTTTCGAGATATTTTAATGTAAAACCAATGTTATCGTCACTGCAGTGGTTGCCTGTATTAATGGGACTGCCGAACGCATACCGTGTTATTGCATGCGGCCCTTCAATTTCTGAGAAAATGTTTGAAGTTTGAGTTAAAATAATCAACTTCAACCATTACTTTTTTGTAAAATGGTACAGTAAAAATCATCCAAATTCCACATTTTTATTTCACCATTTCACAAATTTTATTTCACCATATGTCTTAAACTACTTCAAAATTTATTTAATTAACATTTATTACATTAAGAGTGGGACAAAAATTTGGAAACAATTTGTACGTTCTTGATATCTTCAACCATTTCCAGATTTTTGCACCACCCTGTATAGCTGAGGAATTGTTAATTTGTAAATTTAATAGTTGTGTTTGTAAGTTTATAATGTCTGAAATGATTATTTAGTTAACATTTTAAAATATTGTTTAAGAGTGGCTAAACAATGTTTATTTATTTTCAAATATACATCTCAATCATTCAGTACTTTTGAAATTTCTTGTATTTCTTGCAGACAAAATAATCTACCTGCTAAAAAATATAGTTTTACAGTTTATTTTTGGTTCATATTTTCTTGCTTTATAATTGTATTTTATATGTAATAATACTAAAATTATAAAATATATACAATAATTGCACGTAATACAAAAACAAAAATCAAAATTTTAAAAGACACATTTTAAAATTTAGAAAAATTTTTATTACAAAAATATCACTCATTAAAGATTGAACATACAACAAAAGAAATCTATTTTTACTGCTCAGGTATTAATCTAATCAACTATTCATTTTCAGATATTTTAATAACATCAACAGAAATATGAGTGCAAACGTGGAAAATGGGGCGAGCAAAGCCTCAAAGAAGAAAACCATTGAAGGCATTTACCAGAAGAAATCACAGTTGGAGCACATATTGCTCCGACCTGACACATACATTGGTTCAGTTGAATTTGTCCAAGAAACCATGTGGGTGTATGATAAGGAAACAGAAATGATGGTCCACAAAGAAATCAAATATGTACCAGGATTGTACAAGATTTTTGACGAGATTCTTGTAAATGCCGCTGATAACAAACAACGAGACCCTAACATGAGCACAATTAAAATTGATATTGATGTGTATGTAATCTAAAATTATAATCCTCTCTAACTAATCATTAAATGTTGCATTAATTGTTACACATACTCAGCAATCATTGTTATATTGATTATATTTGATTTCAGAGAAAACAACACGATTTCCGTTTGGAACAATGGTAAAGGTATTCCCGTGGTTGTACACCAAGAGGAAAAAATGTATGTACCAACGATGATTTTTGGCCACTTATTGACATCGTCCAACTACGACGACGAAGAGGAAAAAGTCACCGGTGGTCGTAACGGTTATGGCGCTAAATTGTGCAACATTTTCAGTCATCGATTTACTGTCGAGACTGCGTCGAAAGAGTACAAGAAATCTTTAAAACAGGTAGAATTTCCATTTTATATATAAAAAACATTTAAATCACGATATAATTTATTAATTTGTTTAAAAAATGAAAAATGAAAAAATAAGAAAAAAAGAAATATAAATTTATGCTGCATAAAACTTTTCAAATTTCCTTCCTAATTTCATAATTTTTTTCCAGACATGGGGAGACAACATGGGAAAAGCTAGTGACCCAAAAATCCGAGAACACTCGGGTGAAGACTTCACCAAAGTAACATTTTCACCGGATCTCTCGAAATTCAAAATGCAATCATTAGACGATGACATCGTTGCACTGATGTCGCGACGAGCATTTGACGTGGCTGCCTCGAGTAGGGGAGTAAAAGTCTACTTGAACGGGTGGCGAGTTCCTATTAAGAACTTCAAGGATTATGTCGACTTGTATATAAAGGGTAAAGAAGACGATGCTGGAAATCCTCTGAAGGTTGTCTATGAAAACTGCAACGCGAGATGGGAAGTAGCCATCACATTGTCTGACAAAGGTTTCCAACAAATGTCGTTCGTTAACAGTATTGCTACTACCAAGGTATTGATCGATCAATGTATTTATAAAGTACTTTGGATAAAAATATTTTATGGTTTTTTATCAGATGTTTCATATAGTTGTTTTGATGTTTTAGGGAGGCCGACATGTTGATCATGTGACCGACATGGTAGTAAAGCAACTACTTGAAACCCTCAAAAAGAAAAACAAGGAAGGTGTCCAGATTAAGCCTTTCCAAATAAAAAACCATCTCTGGGTGTTCATCAATTGTCTGATCAACAACCCTACGTTTGACTCACAAACGAAAGAGAACATGACGCTGCAGCAGTCAAAGTTCGGATCCAAATGTACTTTGAGTGACAAATTTGTAACCAGTGTAAGTTATTAATTGGTTATATAGTATATTATTAATATTTTCTTCGTTAATATTTTATCGTACATAATTTTTCTGTACACAATTTTGCTAATACAAAACTATTCCTCAAACATTAATTATGATATATGTTCCGAATGCAGGTCACCAAAATTGGAATCATCGAATCTGTGCTGACATGGGCAAAGTTTAAAGCAGACAGTCAACTTCAAAAATTAGGTCCAAAATCCAAGCAAAGGAAATTAACCGGTATGAACATTTTGACAATAAACAAGTACGATTTAGAAATCCATAAATTGTTGTACAAACGCAAGGTTTGAAAATATTTGTTTGTCTATAGGAATTCCAAAACTGGAGGACGCGAACGATGCAGGTACCGCCAAATCAATGGAATGCACTCTGATCTTAACAGAGGGAGACTCAGCCAAAACTATGGCTGTTTCTGGCATTGCTTCCATTGGTCGAGATAAATATGGAATTTTTCCATTGAAAGGTTTGTTGCATTCCCAAAAAATTGAAAATGTAATTATTAAAAAACTATGTTTCAAAGTTCCCAGTGTCATTGCTCCATGGATTTTTTTTCACAGACATTCCAAGTTATATAAATTTGACAAATTATTCTTAAATTTTTTACATAAATCAAGAATATAATAAAAATATACTTGACTTCATAATTTCAATTAAAACGAAACGAAATATGTTACAAAATATTAACATATTAAAATATTAAAATTATAATAATATTTCAAAGGTAAACTGCTGAATGTGCGAGAAGCCACACACAAACAAATTCTGGAGAATGCTGAAATAAACAATCTGATCAAGATTTTGGGACTGCAGTACAAAAAGAAGTACGAAACACGCGAAGACCTCAAGAGTTTGCGATACGGAAAAATGATGATCATGACTGATCAGGATCAGGTTTTTATCATAATCAAATGAAAATTAAAATTGTCAGATTATTCAAAAAAGGTATATTCTTTTATCACCAAAATGGCTCTTATTACAGGATGGTTCTCATATCAAAGGCTTGCTGATCAATTTCATCCATCACAACTGGCCGTCGCTTTTGAGACTAAATTTCATCGAAGAGTTTATCACTCCGATTGTTAAAGCCACCAAAGGAAACCAGCAGTTCTCGTTTTTCTCAATGCCAGAATTTGAGGAATGGAAGCGAGAAACTGATAATTACCACACGTATAACATCAAGTACTACAAAGGTTTTTATTTTTTGATCACTCGTAACTCATACACCAAAAACCAAGTTGGTTCAATCAGTAACTTTTTACTACCAATCATATGGTTTTTATAAATTTCTATTTTTATATATCTCATTAATTAAAATTGTCCAATTATTTAAACAATTTAAATAGTTGAAATAAATTAAATATTTAAAATCAATTCTTCAGCTATTTTCAATCCGATTTTGTTACAATGCTAATTTCTAATATTTAAAATCAACTAGGTTTGGGAACGTCCACAACGAAGGAAGCGAAGGAGTACTTCCAAAATATGGCCCGTCATCGGATCAAATTCCGCTATGAGGGCAATCAGGACGATCAAAGTATCATCATGGCCTTTAGTAAGAAATGTGTGGATCAACGCAAAGAGTGGTTGCTCAATCATATGGAGGAAAACAAGCGGCGCAAGGAAATCGGTCTTGGCGAGCGATACCTCTACGAGAAGGACACTCACACAGTGTCCTTCACGGATTTCGTGAACCTCGAATTGGTCTTGTTCAGCAATTACGACAATGTTCGCTCGATACCCAATATGATCGATGGACTGAAACCCGGGCAGAGGAAAGTGCTGTACACCTGCTTCAAGCGCAACGACAAACGCGAGGTGAAGGTCGCGCAACTCGCAGCCTCTGTAGCCGAGAAGACCGAGTACCATCACGGCGAAACGTCGCTTATGTCGACGATCATCAATCTGGCGCAAAACTTCGTCGGAAGCAATAACCTGAATTTACTGCAACCCATTGGTCAGTTCGGTACTAGATTGAATGGCGGCAAAGACGCTTCTAGTCCGAGATACATTTTCACTATGCTGAGGTTCGTTGGATTGGATGATTGAATTTTTCGAATAAAAACGTTTATGAAGAGAGTTTAAAATGTTTTTCAATGTTTAATTAAAATATTACATTTTGCATTGACGAATTGAGATATATCATTTTTTACCAATTTTTTGACACATTCAAAAAGTTATTAATTTGGAGAAAAATGAATGTTGGAATATGGGGGAATTTAAATATTGGAATTTTTCTATGGCAGTTTGAACGTTGGGCTTTTTCTTTGGTCTACATCGAATTTAAAATTAATATTTGTTGTATATTTCAGTTCATTTTCGAGATTGATCTTCCACAAACACGACGACGCATTGTTGACTCACGAATTTGAAGACAACAAAAAAGTGGAACCGGTCTACTTTGTCCCGATTATTCCTATGGTGCTTGTCAATGGTGCTGATGGAATTGGAACTGGCTGGATGACGAAAATTCCGAATTACAATCCGAGAGATGTTATCGAAAATTTGAACAGATTGATGGATGACGAAGATCCTAAACCTATGGTAAAGAAAAGTATCACTAAATTGTCCTTAAAAGGAAGTCGAACGTAGTTTTAATGGCATTACAGTTTTTTTTCGAATTAAAAAATAATAAAGTAGAAATAAAGACTTAGAACATTTCAATTTTCTCACTTCTTTTAAAGACATTTGTTAAAGTTGTTAATCATATTTGAAGTTGCAATAAAAGTGAATAAAGTTTTCCAACAGTTTAAGCAAAATCAGTTTATTTCATTGCGGATTCTGAGATTAAATTCTCCCAAAACTAAAGAATCGAATTTTTCTCATTAAAATAGTTTATTTGTGTACACAATTGTAAAAGTGAAAAGGCAATAATCCCATCACTGCTGAGATTCGTCTTAAAAGAGCACTTTGTGTGAGAGAGATGTTCATTTGCTTACTTTTCTCATGAAATGTACTAATGAACGATTCTTTTATTTCAGATCCCATTCTACAAGCATTATTCCGGAACTATTGAGAGTTGCGGAGATTACAGATATGTGATCAGTGGAGAAATTAAAATCATTGGGCCAGATAAGGTGGAAATAACAGAATTGCCCGTTGGAATGTGGACGCAAGTCTACAAAGAAAGTGTATTAACTCCAATGTTAACTGGCACTGACAAGCAACCGGCGATTATCACGTAAATAGATAACTTGCACACTTTTAGACAATGATTTTTGTTTATTCAAACAATTCAAACTTTTGTGAAAACAATCATTTTAATCAAACATGATACAAATTATATGAAAATAAAACCTAAGAAAATATCATTTTACCCATTTTTCCAGCGATTTCAAAGACTACAGTTCCGACACACTTGTGCATTTCATCGTCACAATGAATCGCGACAAACTTCAAGAATTGGAAAGGGAAGGACTTCACAAAGTTTTCAAGCTGCAGACCACAACGAGTATCACTTCCATGGTAACTGAACGTTAATCTCAACCCTGCCATATCATCGTCTATCTCAGTGACTCAACTAATATTGTTTCCCACTTATCTGCAGTGTGCATTTGATGAGAATCGTTGCCTGAAGAAATACGACACCGTCCTTCAAATTCTCCGTGAATTTTACACTTTGCGTCTCACAATGTATGAAAAACGTAAAGAATATTTGGAAGGAATTTTGGAAGCCGAGGCCTCGAAGCTTTCCAATCAGAGCAGATTTATCTGTGAAAAGTGCGATGGAACTTTGACTGTCGAAAACAAGAAGAAGAAAGACATGATTGCGGAACTGGTCCGTAAAAAGTATGACTCTGATCCTGTTATAGCATGGAAAATGTCCCAAAACAAGGAGGATGTGTTGGTGAGTATACAATCAGATTGATTACTATATTCAAGACTTGAAATTTTTCAAACATTTCAAAATATTTTATCTCTTGTTCTTTCTTGCTAAAAAAGGAAGGACTATGCGTAAGTAATAAAATCTCCTAACAATCAGTTTCTTTTGTTTCGAATTCCATTTCCTTTTACATTATCCAACAGAATTGAAATTTTTTTCACTGATTCGGTATGATTATTCGATATGAATTTTTTTAGAATGAGCTGTCTGAAACAGTGGTCGAAGGAGAAATTCCATCGTCGATTCAGCAAATCAAGTCAGAGAACTACGACTACTTGTTGGGAATGACTATGTGGAACTTAACCAAGGAGAAGAAAGATGATTTACTGCGACAACGTGACGAAAAAGTTTCGGAACTGAAAAGACTTCAAGCGCAAACTCCAAAAATGCTGTGGAGAGAAGATCTGAAACAACTGCTACAGGAAATGGAAAAGGTATTCTTTATTAATACAGATTATTCGTGTATTAATTATGTAATACATAATTAATACACGAATAATATAAATTAATACAATGTGTATTAGATTTTAATATTAACTAATTGTGTTTATTCCAGCTTGAAGAGAAGGAAAAGAAAGAAGAGGAAAAGGCTATGAAGACCATGAAAAAGCCACCTACCAAAATTTACAACAGAGATGAAATGCGACGAGTCCAGCCTACTATTGATGCAGAGATGAAGAAGAAGATTGAGAAAGCGGATGTTGTTGTGAAGGACAAGAAGGACGGGATTGTCAAGAAGCCCCGGGTATGCGTTATTATCTCAATTAGCAAAATGACATTTATGTTTACTAATGTTTAAAGTACAAAATCAGTTAATTTGAATGAAATTTAATTACCTAATTTGGACAAACTATAAAATATTAACAATAAATAACTTCAAGTTATAATATGATACAATATCAAAAGGAGTTATAATAAAGACAATCAACTTTGCCTAAAATCATGATTTTATTGATTTAAATAAAATTAATCGACTGATCTGTTTAAAAAATTTTCCATTTTTTTCATTCATTCAAATTTTAAATTCTCAACAATTCAGCATTTCAAACAAATTTTAATAATAAATACAAAATATCCATGATTTTGTCTAACCCTAATTTTTACTAACTTATCGATGTATTTATATTTAGGGTAAGAAAGCCGCGCTTTTAGAAGAGAAGGATGAATTTGATGCTATGGTGGAAGGCTCTAAACCACTAAGGCTGAGTGGAGACAAAGTGGAGAAGAAAGGAAAGAAAGGCGAAAAAGGTAACAGTCCATTTTTCCCTCAATTGCAATATTACATTATTAATAATTACAATATCTTTGAACAGTTTTAAATTAATTTTCTCAATAACACTGAAATTATTTCATTTTTTTCCAAAAGGCATGAAGCAATCGACGTTACCATTCAAACCAGTAAAGAAGAAGAAGCGCAATTACAGCGGCAGCGATGAATCGAATTCCGACATCGATTTCAGCGATATTTCTCCCGCTGTCCCCAGAACTCCTCGACGAGCAGCTGCAGGTAAATAATTCAATGTTATATTATAAAAAATAGAAATGTTTTATCGGAACTCATTTAATGATATCAACGTTATCAACAATTTTCTTTGACATCAATTAATGTACTGACATTTTTTTCAGCTGCTAAAAAATACAACGTTGATTCCAATGATTCCAATAGCGAGGACGAACTCTATGATGTAAATCCAGTGAGGTAATGCACCAATCGAGGCAAATTGCATATTCCAAATTCATTATCAGTTTATATTAATAATCTTAACTATTATTTTCTTGTAATTTTGCAGTCCGAAAGGAAAGTCTGCAGCTCAGAAACTGAATCTAGATACTGATTCTGATGATGACATTAAGGCAGCAAAGAAGAAACCAAAACGTAAGAAGATAAAGTCATACTCACAGAAATGATGCCAAAAATTCCATAATATACAATTTAGTTAATTATACAATTTCATTTTCAGCGAGCTCTGAAGAACTCTTTGACTCTTTGGTGAGCTCCGATACATCTTTCTCAAAACAACCTGAGAAGGGCAAAAAAGAAAAAGAACCTGAAGAAGTTGCGAACGTTACGATTTCATCGGGAGACGATTCCTTCAAAAAAATCGCCCCACCTCCGCTCAAGAAAAGTAAACCTCTTTAATTTAAATTTTTTACACGCAATAATTATGATAATTAATTAGTGCTTTAATATCTTCTGTTTGAATCTTACAATATTGTGTTTATTGCAGCTATGGCAAAACGAAAAGCTGAAAATGGTGGTGCAAAAGCCACTAAAAAAGCTCCAGCTAAAAAGAAGGCAGCAGCTTCATCTGACTCTGAATCTGAAGACATGTTCACAGTACGATCTAAAGCGGTTAGTATGCAATTCGTAAATAAATTAATTCAATACTAATTTTAAATAATTTTCAATTTTTTGTTTTCTTTACAAACCATTTCATTATTTTAATTAATTAAATGAATAATAATTCATTCGTATTTTTTTAACAAATAAGAAGTTGATGCAGATTTGATTTAAATAATGAAGATATATAATTTAAAGCAAATAAATCAATTAATTTGATTTTTTAAATCGCTTTTTTTACCTGCAATAATTTTTGGGAATGTTTGTCAAAATTCGTATTGAATATTTCAGAAAAGGAAGAAGAAGCAAGACACAAGCGACGATAATGAAGAGTATTCTCCGGTTCGCCAACCTGGCGCTAGTCGAGCTAGGAAACCAGTTTCGTACGCCATCAAGTCAGATGATTCTGATTCCGATTAGATTCCTTTGCAAAAACAACACAAACAACAAACAAAACTTCTGCTCCATTGAGCAGAAGAAAATGTTTATTTTTTACCACACGCTGAGAGAATTTCATCCGGCTCACAATGAAGAGAGGAAGATTTAGGCGAAATACAAATTAAATTTAAGTGGCAAAACAAAAAAATGTATTAACGATTCAATGTAAGAATGATTTCTGTGTTATTGAACCGAAATTTTATATAATGTTTTGTAAATAATTGTATTAAGAGTGATATTATTCTAAGTACGCGTATTTTTAAACACAATATGAAAAGTAATCAACGCGATCAAATACGCGCAGTTGGAATTCTTACATGTAACAATGCAATAGGTAGTGATAATTTAAGAATCGATATTTCCATATTATAATTGTATTAGAAATAAATACCAATTCTCTTTGCAATTTCCCTTTTATTTAATATTTTTATTTACATTTCTGCACTGCACAACAGCATTGTTCATTTTTTTACACATTACACCGTTATGAAAATGTTTTCTTTCATTACTTTACCATTAATATAATTTTTTATTCAATACATATCATAATTTATCAAATGAATTCATTTCTTTCATTTCTTGAATTATTGAAGCATATTTGTACTTAGAGTTTTGAAAGGAAACAATTATTAACTAAGAAACAATATTTGTACCTATCGACTTAGTTTCATGCTGTTACTATTTAAATACTCGAATTAATAAGTGATAAACAAAGTTGTGTGAATTAATTGTAATAACTGCTATTACAATTATTAATATTTATGAATACTGACAGTTTGTAATGATTATTCGTAATTGAAAATACTTCATATTTAAGTTCACTTCGTAAGCTTTATCGTTTAACACGTTTAGTTGAATTGTAAGAAAAGGCGTGGCTAGACTTTGATGGATCAAATTATTGTTTCGCTTTCTTTAACGAACGTCGAAATAGACATTGCGGTACTATTAGAACTTGACTAAGCATTCTTAATCCATTTCACATTTTTATATAGTTATACAATAGAAAATCGTTTCAAGACAAGGTGTGCGAGAAAATTGTAGAATAAAAAAAAATGTCAAATCAAAAATAGTTTTATTCATTCTGCCCTATATTTTTCAAGATCGTTTTACCACAAATATTAGAATGTACAAAAAGAAATGTCCCTTAATATGGAAATGAAATGAGTGCCAGTGTTTTGTGTGTTTAATCGTTTTATTATTGGGAAAAAGTACATTTTCGCTTTGTATAAGTGACGTATATAATTTTAAATTATAAATTAATTTTCAAAAGGTAGTTAAAATGTGTTCCTTCCAAAAATATCTAACATCCCTAATAGAAAATTGTACTGATTTGCGTCGAGTAGTGAAATGTGTTTGACGAGATTGGATAAATGCTCAAAGATGCGTTTACGTGTATCTGTAACGTTCGAAATTCGTCTGTAAAAATTCTCACACAGTATAATCTGAATATAACCCGAGTTGTTAATCCATAAACCAAACAAATTTCCTTATAAATCTTTGTGAAAAATTATTTCATAGAAATTTACAATGCAGAAGATCAGCCAAGACTAATACAGATACAGTTTTATTTCGCGAACTTTGAGCCTCAGTGATCTGACAAAAAGTGCTCAGATCATTTCGTTTAGAAAAATGCAAAAACTCCACATTTGTCAACGCATGATTATTTGGAAATGCTCGTTGTTCTATTAGGGATACAATTTGTGTGTGATCATTAACCGAAGATGTTCGATCATGTACTCGCTTCGACATATAAAACAAGTTAGCAAAATCGCTTGCAAACTGATTAGTTTTCAATGCTGGATATACGCATAAATATTACATACATAATCTATACATATAAATTCCTCGACCGTCGTATTAGAAACATTACATGATACGATAACAACCGTAAAATACAACATTAGTTGATTGAGGTGATACAAGTCGTTTGTCTGTGCTTCGATTCACTGTACAGATTAATGAGCTAAGTATAGATAGTTATTAAAGTAAAGCTCGATGATTTCAAGTCTTTTGACATGTACCTTTAGTATGTATGCGTGCTTATAAATGTGTATATTAATTTGTAACAGGCGCGTTTTCTTGTTAACAAAAATATATATTAGTGATGCTTTTTCTAGGGATACGAGGGAGGGGCACCTTGCATCGGCGAAAGTCATCTTTCTGAAATTTGCAAACATTTAATAACTACTGAGTTTCTTGCAATTAGTTAACCATTTTTTCGTCCCATTATTCGTAGTTTAATGATACATTATTATGTATTATTATTAACATTATTATTGATATATTGTACGTTTCTGTTCTCTTGATTTATGAACGTTTTATTAGACATGAAAGGTTTAAGAAATTTTGATTAGATGAATCCGAAACGTTACATTGTACATAATTAAGTTTGATATACCATTTAAATATATAATGAGGAGAAAAAAGCGAATTGTATGCCTGATATGGTAGAATATGAATTTAACAGTGTATAACAGTGAAGAATCAGGTTACATTTCACATTTAGACTGGGATAGCACGTTATTTTGTAATTCATTTATAAATGCTGTTTAGGAATGTAGGAAAAATTGACGTACATTACGGTTCATTATCCCCAGCCATTTGATAATGATGTCTCCTTAATGCAGATAATCTTAATCTTTCAGTCTCAAGAGCCTGTTCAAGTTCCAAAACTCGAACTTGCGCTTCCATTTCTAGCCTCTTCGCTTGGTGCAAGCTCAATCCGGTTATATCTACTAAATCTTCTGCAAAATTAATGTAACGTATTAGAATTTATTCCAATTTAATAATTCTTAGATAAACAATAATTGTTTTGTGTAAAAACATCTACACATTTCTTAAACATTGTCTTCCTTAAAACAATTATTTAAAAATATGGTGCAATGTGAAATCCAATGCATTGTCATTTTTATTATTTTATTTATTCCATTATATAAATTGCTCAATTAATAAATTTTGCACATCACATTAACATTCTTTTGTTTTTTCATATTTATATACAATGTTATTTTTATATATAATTATAATATAAGAGTAATAAGAGTATCGAGAAATTTGTGGTGAGTAATAAAGTTTCACAACGATTAATATGGTTGATTAATAATACTACATACTTTTAAAGGTACTATATTGAGAACACATGTCATGAAAGGCTTCGAGAAAAATAAGGATTTAGTATATTAATTGAAAATCTTTTTTTTAATATAATGTGTAAATATAAAGTTTGGTGAAACATTACCATTTTCTTCCACAAGAGCGCTGCAACTCTTCGCCGTGGCAACTACGGTGCCAACCGATTGAGTTACATCTCTCGATGCATCTGAAAGTGCTTTCAGATTTGTGCTGTCACGCTCAGCTTTGACTCTGCTCGCCACGACTAACTGAGCAGTGGATGCTGCAATGCCTTGCGATGCAACCATTAAATGCTCAAATTTGCCTGATCCGGATACTACTTTATCCGCAGATTCTCTGAAAATTTAAAAACCACCATATCAGCTGGTTTCAACACAATTTATGTTTATACATTCCGCATAAAAATTAGAGGAACACTTTATCTAAACGTCGTCCTAAAACGTGTTTTCCAAAGAAACATTTTTTTTTATTTCAGTTATTCAATTCTGAAATGAAATACGTTTTTCTCGATTTTGAAAATATCACAGTTTTAAAGATTGAACATCTTTCACTGAAAACCACAAAAAGTTTGACTTCGAAAAATATGCATTTTTTGCAAAAATTTCTAGTTATTTCTCCCAGTTTTTTGCGCTGAGTGCATTTTCATGACTAAAATTAGTCTCATTGCTACAATTTTGGTGAATCTAACTTACAATAAAAATTTAGCACCCTCTGCTATAGCCTTCGCAGCGGATATCAATCCTTCGGACCACTGATGGTTCCTCTTGTAAAATTCGGTCGCCGAAGCAGTGCCTTTTCCTTGTCTTACAATCTCTGCTTGCAGCGTTCGAGATTTGTTGACCAAAACACGAATGTTCTTCATTAATTCAGTACACGAATCCAGAATCTTTCCGTTTACTTCCAGTTTGACACCGGAATCGGCAGCACGTGATTTGTCAAGCATTTCCTGTGATAATGTAAGTATAACAAAATACATTGTTCAAGTTATTAATTCAAGTTTAAGGCGAAGAAAAAGAATTCATTAACTGATTGACCTTAGTATATTAAAAAAATTAACCTGAATGCGATTAGCAGCTTCTTCGATTGCTTTATCCATACTCAGGAGCTCGTTTTCCACCAAATCCCCAATTACTTCGACATTTCTTTGGGTTTTGGACATCGTTGCTACCAATGACGAAATGACTTCCAGTTGCCTTTTCACCGCGTCGATTTGATCGTTTGTTGAATTGGACTTTTCCTTTATAAAGCTTACCATCATCAGTCCTTGTGAACCCAATTGTTTACACTCATCAGCGATACCTAGAAAAGTTTAACAATTTCATTTGTAGTTTATGTCAATTTAGCAGTCGTTTGAAGCAGTTTTTTTAAAGTATATTTCATCTTCGTTGGTGGAGAGAAAATGTTTTCATATTGTATTTTGCAATAATTGTTAGCGATTTAAAATCATTACAGTAGTTCCTTTATTAAGTCGAATTCGATAATACTTGCAATTATTTTCATTAATATGACTATGTTTTAAATTTACACCTTAAATATAAAGCATTAATGATCATAAGGAAATTATCGTAAATCAACTCACTGATATTTCTCATGAGTTAGCAAACCAGAATAGAAATTCAATTAAAATTATACAATTGCGATGACTTACGGTCACCAAAAACAATATCAGTGCTTGTATTCGACGTGGACTTTGCTTGGATGAGGTAAATTGCCAGTAAATACACTCCCTGGATCGCACTGCGTATGAGCTGACCCCTCTTCTCTGGATCCGTTACAAAATTATTGTAAGCTGTTTTCAGA
Organism: Ceratoteleas bidentatus; assembly: GCA_022817645.1. Classification (NCBI taxonomy): domain Eukaryota; kingdom Metazoa; phylum Arthropoda; class Insecta; order Hymenoptera; family Scelionidae; genus Ceratoteleas; species Ceratoteleas bidentatus. Next base: position 10,195 of record JABFPB010001613.1, on the reverse strand, counting down.
ACATCTAACGACTGGAGCGTTGGGTTGACCAAACTGCCGAGATAGTCTGGTGTGCAAGTCACAGCGGATATGGCTGGGTTGTCTATAGCGTGCATCGCACTTTGCAAAATACTTTCCGTTTCTGAGAGGCAGGCGACTGTAACGTTTAAAATATATATTAGTTTTTAACGTTTCCTATTCTCAGAATTGTTTAAAATTTGATGATATCATTTCAGGGACGAAAAGATTAAATGTAATTCTCATTTTTTGTATTTTTTAAATTTAAGATTGTACAATCATGAATCAAAAGTATTAAGAAGATAATGAAAATTTACGCGAATGCATATCTGTACCACATATTTATATTCCCAAAATCTTATCAAAATTGTGTCGCCAGAAGTTGAGATATAAATGTTCGAAGTAACCAAAAAATACATGGAGTCTTATGGGTACTAACACTTGTGAAGTGAATATCGCAGATTTGGAGGAGAAAAAGTATTAAGAATCTTTTGATAATTGGATATGTCATTAATTATGTCACGGGCAAAATGTGTACGAAATCTGAATAAGCTTTTGTCGCTAGTTTTAAAGATATTAACAAAAATAGAAACAAAAACATACATTTTTGTAAATATGTTGCCGTAGAATGCTCGCCTGAAACAAATATGCAATATTTTATATAAAAAAATTTAAATGTTTAAAAAAATTTGTTTTTTCTTAGTTTTTGATAATTGAGTTGATAAAATAATTATTTTATCCTTGTTCACCAATATCACACAAAAATACAACGTTTGCTTTTAATCAAAAAGGCTATCCGAACGATTAATTTATTGAACCCTAAAAATACACTCCTTTGCGATTGTACAACCTTAAGTTTTGGTTATTAATTTATTATTTTCTCTTACTTTCAAAATTAGTTTCATAACGTTTCACCGAAAAATAGATAAATTCCCTAACTTTTCTAGATATTGAAAATGCCATAAATTTTCTCGGTTTATAAAAAGACAATCAAACATACGCAATAAATCATAGAATAAAGTGTCTGCGTCAGCCTTCATTTGCAATTTGCTCCTATCGAGTTCTGATTGCAAATTTCTCACTTTCGCCTCCAATTCTTCCTTTTGCGCCACAGTATCGTGTAATTCTCCTTCTACCACTGCTTTCTCGGAAGCCATAAAATCAATTTTCGCAGCAAGTGTCTGAAACGAAAAAACAAACATCCAGTTTGCCTGATTAGGATACAAACTCATATTGATTGAAAGCCGTAATTTAAACATCGAAAAAAATGTTACCAAATTGTCCGTTTTCGCAGCATCATACTGCTTCCTAACTTCCTCCAATTCCGTTCGAGCTTGCTCGACTCGTTGTGCTTCCTGTTTCGCAGTCGCTTGTCCCTGAATTGACTCCTCCAATCTCTGCACAGCTTCCTGCGTTTGTCTTGCTAATTGCTCTTCTTTGATTTTCAATCCACCCAGCTGCTTGTCTACTTCCGCTTTCTACCGAAACAATGGCGAACGTTACTCGTTGTTACAATATTCGCATGGGTTCATTCAGTAGATGGTTATTAATTATCCGAACTCAACGAACCTGCCGAATCAGACAAATATGCTCCTCCCGCAGCTTCGAGTAAATCTGTTTTAATTTCAAAAACTTTTCATCCAAAACTTTGTTCTTTGCTTCCATCTGGTCGAAATTGCTCTCCAGTTCAACCTTCTGTTTTGTCAGGTCACTGGAGACTTGCTTCTCTTGGATAACTTCACTAGCCTATTGACAATAAATATAATTAGAAAACTGATATTATGGAATGGTTAGCAGATAGAAATTAGGTGAGATTTCATTATTTCGTAATTATGTTGAATTCTTTGTTAGTTTTATTTAAATGATTCTGATAACTGTCTGGCAAATCTCTACCAATCCAGTAATAAAATACAATAACATATTTTAATTCAAATTCCATTCATAAGTGAAAATTGAAAATAAATGTGCCATCAAACTTTTCTCTATTCTCCTATTAAAGTAGTGAAAATAAACATGTAAAAAGCGTGACAAATGTTTACTTTAGCAGAAAGCGCCGATTCCAATTGCAAAATGCGATGCCTGAACTCCGTAACGATATTTTGATGTTCCGTTAACAAGCGGTGCAATTCCTGGCGTTGCCTCCCGTTTTCTTGATGGAGATGGTCTATTAAGCAATCCCTGCAACGATTCAATACAGTCAGATAGATTGAAAAGTTGAATTAAAAACCAGCAGTGAAACGTGACAACACCTAACAATGTTCGGCGAATCCGACCCATTTCTCGTATCTGATTGGTCGCTTGCTTTTGACGCTGAATCTGAAGTGTCGATTAAACTATCTACCACAGACTCATTGTCCATCGGTTCCTCTGGTGGCAGCACCACTACAGGAGTGACGTATGTTCGAAGTTCCGATTGTATCAAAAAGTTTGGAGGGTTCTGCAAAACATATTTTCATTAGACAAAACCTTCGACAAATTAATTAATCAACTAATTAATTATCCAATAAGAATAAAAATACAACAATTCTAGGATTTTTACGATACAAGATTGTAATAAATGTATATTAAATAAATGTAAGCTATTCACAATAAAGTGGGACTATAAAAACTGGAATACACAAGATAATGATCTATAAAATTAAATTTAATGAATTACTAATTTAACTGTTATTTAATATCATCTTAAAGTATTATTCAATTAATTAAAATAAACTTTTTAACCCAATGAAAGTCTCTTAAAAATCATAACAAATTAGCAAGATAAAAAAATCGCCTTACAAATGAGTTAGTAATTGAGAGAGCATTCTTAAAACGTTCTAATGAGTGTTTTTGTGAAGTAAGTAATGCCGCGAATTTAATAGTTTCGCGCGAACGAAATGATTCCGCGTCCCCGTCTAATTACCTCGGGAAGAGACGGAATTGTGATGAGGTGCTTGAAGTATTGCATGTGTTGTATGGTGTTATAAAATTTTTTGAGCTCGCAGAACTGTTTCGCGAAGCGATTACGGTGACCCTGAAGCGTGTCGGCAGGAAGAGAACCATGGAGCTTGAAGAGGATTTTGACGCAGTAATCATACAGCTGAGATGCGTCTTGCACACACGGAATCAACGGTGCCAATCGGCACTGTCCGCACTGAGTCATTGAATTCGATTTCGACAAATCCAGAGAGCCAAAAACTGAAATCGTGAAACAATTTGTTTGCAACTGTTTGCAACTCTATATTTACCATATCGATAATTTCATAATATTTTAATCACAAATTAAAAAAGGATACAAAAAAGTACACGATAAATATTTTTTGCTGTCTAGAATTATTTCCTTTGCCCAAAGCATAATAGAATAATATTATTGAATTATATTTAAAACGAAACAGTAAAATTAAATGAATGATTTTGGCGCAGAGAAGCAAGGCTGTATTAAATAGATCTCAAAAGTTAAGCAACGTTGGCCGTGATCAATAGTTGGATGGGTGACCGAATTAAAAGTCGATTATTTTCAAGATAATTGTAATGAAATTAAATGAGCCTAAAATTGAATGTTTTTATACTTAGACAAAATTATTTTTGTACATTAATTCGCCATATTGTACAACAATATCCTCAGTTAGCAATACATTTACAATTTTCTCATACAGAGATTCTATTAGACTATTAGATCTTCAACGAAAAAAACGTGCTTCAAACGTTTTAAACATTCACAGCGTTCAACATATATTGGAGATTATACGTTTAATAAACACTTATTGGACATTAAACGTCTTATTAATGTTTGTGGAACGTTTGAAAATTTTGTCCCGTTAGAGATAATGCAAAAAAATGTTTCTCACTTATTTATTGTTAAGTTTTATTACTAATTGAAACAATTTCTGTCGATGCTTTATTAGCTGCAAACTTGAGATAATAACAAAAATTCGCGTGGAAAAAGGAATGTTGAATTGTGCGTCATCATAAAACTATTGAACTGTGCAAACGCTTGATAGTCATCCCGTTTTCCTGTTCTGATCACCACGAGACGATCGTTATATATTTCCGAGCTGATTCACAATATCCTTGTAACGATTTCGATTAATGAATTACTCACCTGCGGCTTGCAGCGTAAGGATGTCGTCCATATAGTCGAACATTTCAACAGACATTTGAAAGCTGAAACAACGTAAGCGTACGTGAACACGCGATTTTCAATAGCAAAATGTATAGAACTGCTTCTGGCTTTCCTTTGAGCGATAATAATGACGAATGCAAATTAAGGGGACACTCAAAGACAACGGTTCAATGCAATTTTTCTGTGATTTTGATTTTTCCAGTTTTAATGATGGCCGTATGGAAAGTATACATATTTTTGGAATTGATTACTGAGAAGAACTTGTAATGAGTTCTGTCGTCTCTTAAATTTGATTGATTTAATATAAGTTTGTTTTTTCTTTTTATAATGATGGCGATACGGAAAAGTACATAACTTTTGTAAACTTTCATCGAAATTGATTACTGAGAAGAATTTGTGATGAAACAATTTTTTTTTTTTTTCATTAAAACCATGTATTTATCTGAAAGTAATTTACGGAACTTGAACATTTTTATAAAAATATGTTTTAATGAATATTTTGTTAAATGAATATTTAGCTATTAAATAGAAAGAGACCAAAATACAATGCACGCAATTTGTCTCTTGCTTTAAGTCTGCAATGCGGTTGTCAAAAAATAACGAAAAAGTGGTCTTACTAAACGTTGATGTCATTTTCGCCAATCGCTTCCAATTCCTCCGGCGTGACCTGGAGATTTCCCGGTATACGCGGGTTACGCTTGTGGAACTTCAATTTCGTAATGAGAAGGCGTATGTACAAGTGAATCAGTCGACCGTAACCCTCGCGCAAATGCTGCCAGAACGAGTCAATGTCCTTCAGTTTTTCGAGGTGTCTCTGTGAGTCCGGGATGACCCGGGGGTGACCCTCGCGCAGCACCTTGTGCAACACGTGACAGAACTTCCATGCCACAATCCGGTTCTCCTGCAGCGGCTGCCGCAATATAATCATCCAAAAGAATATCCCATTCTTTTCCTGATACGTGCCAATTATTGTACCTTTTTCACAGTTCAGGAAAATTTGCAGAACTCTGTCTCACTTCGACTTTCATCGAATCCGACACAACATTTGACTATCCAATTACATTTTCTTAGTAAATTTTTTAATTTAAAATATAAATTAATTTATATTAATATATAGCATTTTTACTTGGAACTGAGCATAATATAAATCTGAATCAAAATGCATTACAAATTCCCAGAAATAATACATTTTATCATATAAAATCTTAAAACTGATTGTCAGAATTTAACAGGATTATCAGTATAAGTCATCTTAATTAAAGTAGTTAATCGTCCAAAACTTACTTAAGAGAAAATAGGGTAAAAAATACAATGGATAATGGAAAAGTAAATGGTTAACATTTTTTGATAATTTATCATCAGGATGCAAAATCATATTACAATAGCCATACTTAATTTATAGAAACCATATTTTTGTTATTTTTTTATTTTATTGTTGTTATTATTTTTGAATATTTTAATATTGATTTATAAATAGATAAAAATACAGAATATTGAAAAGGATACTGCGCACGTGTTTTTCTTTAACCGGAGTCTCGGATGGGTTGACAGCTTTGCTAATGCTGATGCTCTGAAAATAAAGGAGAACGAATGTAACAGCCGGGTCTTTGCGGAAATAACTCAATTTTAATCAGAACAATGCCCTCCTCTGATTACTTACTAGCTGCTGTAATTGTTTATCACTGAGCGGTATTCCAGGCGACATGTTAGTAGATTATAGTTATTAACAAGACATAAATATAAGGCAAATGAGTAATGCGTTAGCCTGTACATTCAAGGACCGAAATCGCATTCGTCCGCTTTTTTTCAACGTTTTTGCCTCGCTGCTAAGTGCTTAATGGCAGTGCATCCACTAAAGTCATCATACATGCACTACCTGTAAAGCTATTTGGGCAAAAATGTTACAATGTTAGTGAAGAGCATGTTCACTGTTGGCTAAGAACTATTCTTTTTTTTCTATTGCATAATTCGTCTAAGTTTTGATTGCAAAGGTGTAACTTTTTGGTCTATAAACCGAATGGAAGGAAACACTAAAAAGTTGTATGTTTACAAAACTTAAATTATTGCAAAGTAAAAATAACGGCAGTTAACTAGTCTGACGTGTAAAGTGTTGAACGGCATGTAAGACTCGTAAACTTTATAATTGCTGAGAGTCGAACACTCGCTTGAGGAAATTGCTATATTATAACACAAATACTTTAATTGCCATGTTATCGCAATGGCTGTTACGATATACAATTAACGGTGGAATAAAAGGAAGAGTAACGCGAGTCCAAACGAAGAAGACATTTGTGCATTTTGAAAGTTAATTCAGACACTGTAGTTAATTGATGAATGTGTGAATTTTTTATTTAAAATTTACGATTTAGATTGAGCGTTTGAAAATAATTTTTGTTAGGTACGTTTTATCGAATATTAAATATTGAAGATAAAGACAAAATTGTTGAATTTAATATGTTGAAATAAAATTTCGTAATTTCGTTGCCATTAAATATATAATATAGATAGATATGAATATACTTATAACATATCTTCACTGAAATGCATTAATATATGTCCATGTCAGACTTATCATCTAGTTGTCACAGTTGAACGTAATTTCAATGTGTTAACTGCACGTGCTGATTAAATATGCAAACGTATTTAAAATTTATAAAATTATGGAAAAGTGTATTTAAGAATTGCAAAATGTTCATGTTGCAAAACATGAACGTGTCTTTCGATTTTGTTTTTAAATAATTATTTAAAATTTAAAAAACTTAATTATAATTATAAAAAACTTAATTTAAAAATTGCAAATTTAATTTTTCTGAATTTTTTAATGTGAATTTAAGAACATGCAAAATCTTAATCTTCATTCAACTAAAGAATTTGTTAAATCAGCATACTTACTGAAATAAGCTTTTATTTTTGTAAGTTAAAACAAAAACTTTCACGTTCTGATTTTATCAATGAAGTAAATTTCATTGCGTACAATGTTTTTAATATAAATTGATCTGAATGAATGACGCTATGAAAGTACCAACAAACTGCCTGATTGTTAAATAGTAATTAAAAACATATCAATTAATTTTTTACACTTTTAATTGCACATTTCATTGTCAATTGTTAATTTTGTTTTTATTTCATTTGATTGTTTTTTCATGCAACATTTACTTATCAATAATAGGCACTGACAAAAACATTAGAGCCCAATCTAATTAATAATTTCCCCCCATCTCAGAAACGTTATTTAAACTATTATATAAGACGAAATAATATGGTTCTACTGAAACACATAAAGAAGTACTACATCGACTTAACCTACCATCACAGTTAAAACCAACTAAATGTGTTCATAACAATGATAAGTTGAAAAAATCTTTGTTTGAAATTATCGTTATTAAGTAAATATGTCCTATTCCGACCATTTAAATGTTTAATTAGAGATAAATGAAGTTTTGTTTCCAAACAATGGACATTTAATTTCTCAAACATCATTAATCACTAAGTTTAGAAAAATTATCTTGGTTTTTTTTGTTTCAACATCATCATTGACAATAATGTTTAGAGTTGATTCATATTGCTTTCAGTTCTGTCCTTAAAACTGCATGATTATATTAAAAAATGTGTTATTTTATGTTAAAATTGTTGCAACGTTTTAATTTCAGTAATGTAAGCATACAACTTCTGAATTGGAAATTGTTCCAATTCTAATGTGAAAGTCATAACAAAATAAGGCATTAAAGACAGTGTTGCAGTTATGAGGATCCCTTTGCTCCTCCGGATCACGTTTCATCACGTAAAACCAGACCGTTTTCCCCCTTGTCGAGAGTGATATCACTTATTAATAATCCCTCAAAGCTAAAATCGCAAGATGTGAAAACATCAACAGCAACAAACATTTATTATTCAACAAGAACAGTATTTGCTTATCGATAAACACTTGTTGAATGCTCAAATTGATTTAAATCAAATCTTGAAATGTTATTTCAAACGGTACATTCTTGAAAGTTCATGTTTACAATTTATTCTAGCATTATGCTGAATACATTTGCATATTGCATATCGTTAATATGATCTAAACAGAACTAATATTTGTTCATAATAGGAATTATAATATATGTATAGACAAAAAGACCTTTATGGACATTTAGAAGATTGAGAGAGATACTTTCTGGATTGTAATTCCACGCTAGATATCAGTTTCCGGAATTCCAGAGATTAATTTTAAATCAGCACTTTAACTGGAACCAAAATTCCGTTAAACTAGATTTTCTGGTTCAAACCAACAGGTGTTTCTGTTTTCTCAAATTTCAATACTGCTTTTTTTCTAAGCAATATTTTCATATTGCTTAGAAGTACATATATGCAAGTTCATTGAACTAAAAAAATGTATATTTATTACAATGAGTCATACTTTTATAGTACATATACATTTATTACTAGAATAGATTTCTAGTTAAATTCAAACAATCTTCTAAAAATATGTTTCTAACAATCGTTAGTTAGTAAAAAGCACTTTGAAATCTGTTTGTCTACATTTGAAAAACTCTTATTAAAAATAAATAAAAAGCAACAATCAGTGGATGATGTAAAAATATATGTTTTTAATTCAACTCTGGTGCATTAAAGTATTTGTAGAATATGAAAATTTGTCAGCCTTGATTGAGATACATCGAAGCGACGCAACCGATAATTCGTTATCAGCTTATCAAACAAATCATCAGTAATTATATACACGCAAGTCCAGTATCCGTGAACCAATTGTCTTCCAAATTGAATGAAAAAATTTACAATTCACTTCAAAATCTACATGTCACGAAACATTCTCCACCAGTTCCATCGATCCGTAATTTGCAATTCATTGAAGTACAGTTACACTCAGCCTATTCAAGACTCTACACAAGACTATATTAGACAATGTTACTAACTATACTGTCACCCAAATAACAAACATTGTTCATCTCTTATGAGTCTGAGTAGAATATAAAAAGTGAATTCATTTTATTTGTCACCTAATTCTCAATGTATAACATGTAGGGGGAAAAATTCAATGAATAGTTTGCTTTGTCAAAATGACATTCAGAATTCAAGTTCAGAATTATTATTTTGTAAAAGAAATGGAGATTGTGTAATATATCATCATAATATCACAGTATATGCAATATAATAATAATGTACAATTCAAAACAAACGGATAAAGAAAAATTTGTTTGTCATATTTGAAAATAAGATTTTTTTAAATGTAATATATTTCCTTATTTTCTGATAACATTTGACAATAAACATCAATACCATTTTGCATCAATGCCATAATCTGTTCAAAAAATAATTTAATATCTCAATTTATTACATTTTATCAATAAAAATCCTTTCCCAAACCAAAACAAATCTGCCCAATTAACACCTTCCCCGCCCAAAGGACCAAAAGCATCGATCACTCTCTTCGCAAGCAGTGCCGCCGTCACATTTGCGTAACTCTTTCACAACTTTCAGCCCACTTCCGCCGTTGCCTAACTCCGCAACGCTCCGGCGTTCAGCCTCCCGAATGCGAACCAAAATCCCCCGAAACCCTTGCATTTGCCTCCCCTCCCTCCCGCTGCCTCAGCCGCAGACGCCCTCCGAAAGCGAGTGCTCTCGATGCCGTAAACATCCCGGCGGAACGCCGAATCGACCAAAACAAAGCGCGACCGGAAACCCGGACACGATGAGCAAAGTAGTACAGTGATGGTTCGGGTGACGTCGGTTTCGGAAGAGCGCGCGGCGTTACCTGGAACTTCTCGAACTGCTCGCGCTCCAAGTCGAGACTGGTTTTGCGCTGCTGCAGCACCCGCGGCAGCGAGAGCGAGGCCATGTTCGACTGCTGACAGCTCGGCCGGTACTTTTCACGGCATCGCGCGCGGAAATCGGAATTGGACGGGGCTGGGAGTGCGCGCGCGCGCGGCGGAAGTCGGGCGTCGGAGGGTGACAGGTGGAGGAGCGGCGGCGCCGAGGAACGAGCAGAAAGCTGAATGACAGGCGCGGGTCGGGCGGCGGCGGCTGTAGTAGCGTGGCGCGGTGGTGGGAAAGGGACGGGTTCACCCAGCGAACTGATCACCGAGCGAACTGGAAATT
>JABFPB010001612.1:0-24230 GCA_022817645.1 Ceratoteleas bidentatus | reverse complement strand
CAACTTTTTAAGTCCTGCGTAAAATGATTCAAAATAACCTTTATAAACGTATAACAAATTCTGTGTAATTTCATCTATAAAAATTAAAAACCAGAACGTGATAGTTCACATCCAAAAAAATGGATAAAGAAACAAATTTGTGAGAGCGAAAATAAAGAAATTATGATAAACGAGTAAATATAAAATTACAATAATTCCACCAAGCTACACTGAGAGAAGAGTTTATTTGATTCCAATAAATGTTGTATTCGTATAAGAACCTAATAAATTTATCATTTGATTTAAATAAAGATTTCTTTGATTTAAATAAATGATTTATTTAAAACAAATGAAATATATTTATAATAAATAAATAATTAATTTTTCTATCAGTGTATCATAAACCATACCAGTCCAAAAAAATGGAAATAAACAAACTAATCCAAAACTCTGATGTCTAAAAAATTAAGGCTCAGAAGCAATTAAAACATTCCACCTTATCAATAGCTCTTGAATTATGCCCAGTCGGCATCATTGGCGGCGTAATTCGATTATCATAGGAGCCGCCAGATAGCCATTTTCATAATATATTCCAACGCGTGACAGGACTCCCAAGAATGCCAGATATGCCCGGAATTCGGCGGAACCCGGTCTTACAAAAGTTTGGCTACTTAATAAAGCCCCTTTGTCCCGCGAATTCATCAGGCCCAAGTGCCGAATCCGGTCGAACGTCGCGTCTGAAAAATTGATCGCGACAATCGGTCCGTTCTGGCGTGCATGTTTCATAAGAGCGCGAGACTCTTTGAATGGCAACTGCGAAATGAAGCGCGCTGAATAATGCATTAAAAGGAATGAGAGATGCTGCCGCGCAATGCCGGTAAATATCGGGCGCGCTTCTTTATTCATTATCGCGCCTCGCAGCTGACGTATTGTTTGAAGGACAACGCGCGAACGTCCGGATCGATAAGCGAATTACGAATAATGACGCGGGGGTGCCTTTGTTGCGCCGAAAAACGGAGCAACTTTCTTCGTTGTCGATTATTATTCTTTTTTTTAGTTTCGTTAGTTTTTTTCGCCGGCCTGTTTATGCCAGCCGGCGTTATAACGACGCCCGACTTTTGCCCCCCTTAAATTTGTTGCAACAATAAACGGGAACGTGGCGAAGCATGCGGCAATTAGAAAAGTAATTTCTCGAACTCCGAATGTTAATTAACGCTTTTCTCGTTTCGGTGCGCCAACTTTCGAAACAATACTTCGCCGAGCGTTTGATCGTGGCGTGCAGTTGAAACAAAACAGGATGGTACGGTGTAATTGATGGTTACTTCTTGACGTGATGGTGGCCCGCGCGCGTACGCGCCAATTGATTTTTCAGCTCGGCGCGTGCTTTTTCTTTTTTTTTGTTCCTCTCTCCCTCTCTCCGTTGCTGGTTGCGCCGCGGAATTTCACCTCCTAACCTACCACGCCTTCTATTTATAATTTCACTTATCGCGTTTGATGCTTCGGATGGATGAAATTTTTTCCCCGCCGAGCCCTTCCGCATGACTGGGATGCCCCGCGCCGAGTGTAGCATCGCGCGGTTTCGCGGCGAAATAGCGCGCGATTCGCGACGTTTGTCGGGATTTCGATAAAAATGCGTTACGACGTTGATCGACGGAAAAACCCGATATTTGTGTAAAAAATTGCAGTGTAAATGTCGGGTTTTTATATTTTCTGACTGCTTGTAGTTTTAAGATTGTGCTGTAACACTAAAACGCATATTAAGTGTTATCTGAAAAGATTATTACCATTTTAACACATTAATTTTGTTAGATTAGTGTCCATATTTTTATTTTTAGACTAGTTACATGGTTGAAATTGTGCTGTAACACACACTTAAACACTTATTAAGTGCTACCTGTAAAGTTTACCGTTGTAACACTTATATTTTGTTAGTTTTGCTAGTTTCGCTGTGTCCAAACATATTTTTTATTTTTAGACTACTTACAGTTTTGAAATTGTGCTATATCTCTTAAACACTTATTAAGTGCTATAAGTGTAAAGTTAACCACTTGTCAAAACACCTACGGTGATTCAGAGTTACATCTCGTAGTGAACACTTGTAAGTGTTTCCATGAAACACTTACAAGTGAGTTTTAATAGCTTAGAAGAGCTGAAACCGCATGTAAGTGTTTAAACCAAAATTGAAACGCTTATGTACTATGTTTTGATGCAAAGCATCATTATTAGCTTGTAAGTGTTTTAATGTTATCCACAAAACTTTATTGAAAGATTACTGTTCTTCATAATACACACTCACAATGTTTCACAGAAAATGTGTTTCAAGTTTATGGTAACAACACCTACGTACTTCATATCACTAACACTAATGTAAGACATCGTAAAGAAAACTTGTAAGTGTTTGAAATAATATGCACTTTCAGTACAAGTGAAGATAAACAGGTATTTAATCGGCTCGCAATCGCCTATCGTTTCCTTATCTTTTTTCCGTCAAGTAGCAGCAAACGCGTTAAGTCAGACATTTTCGGTAACAAATGAATGTGTAAGACACGCTTGTTCGCGCCGTTTCATCGATACCAAGAAAACAGTCTAGCAATTGAGTCAGGGGCACGTTCTCAAAGCTTTGGCGTTCAATATATTCGAATCGAAACAAATTACGCAGTGTAGAACATTTTTATGAAGTTAATTAACGCGCAAGGTCGAAAAACCTTGCGCTTTGTTTACGACCGCGCAGCCGTAATGAATAATAAATTTCGCATAATTAATTGCGATAGTCAAAAGCTAAAAGTTAGCCGTTATTAACTGTTAATTAATTGTCAATTAATACGTCGACTCGGTTTCGCTTAATTTAAATGTAGCAGACCGACCGAACCATAAATCAGAGTTTGAAACGGCGGTTTGAAGGTGAATTTCATCATCGCACGCCACGTTTATTTGGATTTCTAATTGTAAATCCGTCTTAATGTATCCATCATGCCGCGCGTGCGAACGCACCCGCCGGCTTATGAATATGGAAAATAATTAAACAGCGATCGTTTTTTGATTACCGTTCTAATTACCCGCGGGGAAATGACTGCGAAAACGCGATTTGCCAAATCCCCTTAAACCGGCGCGGAATGCGGCGCCGCGCTTTGATACGTCAAACGCGACGATATGAATGTCAGCGGGACTTGATAATCGCGCGACTGACCGTAAACGAACGGGAAATGAATAAATAATGGGCGCGTTATTACGCCACGCTGATCATCGGAAGCGTTCGTGTGTCAGCCGTGAATGGCCGCCACTTTTTGCGGCCTATCTCGTTTGCGACGTTCTAACACAGTTATCACGTATTTATTAAGAGATACGGAATAAGTAACCGGGGTCGTTGTTGTCGTTAATACCGAGGGCACTCAGGACGCGCTAAGTGGTATAATTTGTAGTGCAAAAGGGCTCCTTTGTGCCGACCGAAATTCCGCGCCAAACACGGACGACTAAACTGTTTTGCGGCGCACTCGTGAGAACGGCGCCGAAAACATACGCGGACCAAAAAAATTACATATTTCAACAACGCTCCAATCGGGAAAAGTTTTAATTTAATTTCGGAGTGAATTCGAAATTAACGACAAATACTGGCGACAGTTTTTTGGGAGAATTGGAGAACAAAAATTAGAGTCTTCAAAGTTTAGATGAATGTTACTTTGAATTGGCGTACAGTGTAAAAAAAGGCTGTAAATGTTTTGTTGCATAATATTTTTGAAAAGATGAGACAATAAAAGAAAAACTGAAATTTTTGTAAGGATTTTAATAAGCATTAGGAACTATTAGAAAAAATTTTTTTTAATGCTGAACATTCACTGCAAAAAGAAGTGTCTTTTTCCAAAAAACGTCGCAAAACGTAGGTGTTAAAGAAAACGCTTACTGAGAACTTCCCGTAAAAAATGCGAATATAATGAATAGGAGGCATAAATGTTTCAATATAGAAGAATGTTAATTGTTCAATTACACATTTTTAAATTATTAATGATTCATATAATCGTTCATCACTATTCATAATGAATAATCTCCCAGTACTCTGCTCTGATTTTTTCCCACTTTAGCATCCTCTATAATTAAAGAAGATAACCTCTAATTTCACTGAACATGTTTTAGTGTTCATAATAACACTTAATAAACAACGACGTAAACATTGATTCCGACACAGTTATCGAATTTCGGCACACTTCTTCCAGCGAAAATTCATTTAATCTCCCTTTTAATTCAACGTCCGAAATTTCGTTTGGGCAATGACCTCACTAATGATAAAACATCTGACATGAAATTTCCGAGACGAGGTGTCAACGAGCGAAAAGAAATTCATAATCACATTTTTCTCCAGGCGAAACATTTTAAAATCTTTTTTAAGAAAAGGTACACGAGTAATTTCTCAGATCACAGGCGTTTTTGCTCGCCAGTGTAATGTCCTAACATAATAATAATACTGCGACCGAATGTTCTGTTCTTCGCCGAACGCACGAGGAAAAGATAAACGTTTTATTTGCACGGCAAACGGATCTGCTTGAAAAGAAATTGCAAACTTATGCGCGCATTATTGCCAAATATTTGAATTTGAAGCGAAGTGGCTGATAAAAGAAGATGCTTATGTCGGACAACTGCCGGGTACAGAGCAATAATATTTATTATAGATAAATCGTCGTTCTGGCTGACTGCGCACGCGAACTATGAATATTTACCGTATTGTTTGCCATAACGATATTACCGTCGAAGTCGAGCGGCGTTTACATTTAGACAAATAACGAGCGACTTTTCCGCGATTTCGAGTGGCTTTGTGCCGTTTTGTCGAATAATTATGAAATTTTTGCTACGCGATACAGCGGGCGGATAAATAACGATATAGATATCACACAGTGCATAACCGGCATTTTTTGTAACCACTTGAGAAGAAATTCATTTCGTAAAGGCATTAGCGCACTCGCGTTATTGACTTTATTAAATATTTTTCGACGTTGCCCGGCCCTTTAATCCAGGGATGAGGAATCCGCGCGGAATTAAAACGCGTAATTCACCATAGCCAACGCGGATTCGACGCGGATTTCATGGGAAGTATCCCGAAAACATTCCACGTGGATTCCGCGGACATTTATTTTCTGTACTGCAAATGTCAATTTATCATCAGAATAATTGTTTGAGGGAATCGATAGAATATTGGAATAAGACAGTTTTTCTGAAAACATAGTATGATTACTTTGAAAGGATAAGTTCTTGGATTTAAAATAAACATCATAAATCTCGTTCATGAATCATTTTATTTTAAGAGGAGATATCATCGAGATTTCAGCTATACACTGTAAAAAAGAATGTTAAATTACATGCTGGATTTCGTTACATATAATTTATATATCTAAATGTACACTCAAAAAATATTATTCTGTGAATTGTGATGTAATTTTATAAAGTTACACTGCCATTGTAAAATTATACTTGCAGTATACATTTCTGCGTTGAGTATAATTATTTTCATATACTCCATCATTTGTTTTACATTTTACATTTCGATCGTAAAATTACGTTACAAGTTGTGGAAACCAGATTACAAAATATGTACAGTAATTTTATTAAACTGTTTTTACAGTGTAGGAATTCATGGAAACTTTCGTTTTTTACCTTAATTTTATTTAGGAAAATGACTACGCAAACCAAATTGCAATTAACCTATTATTTGTATAGGTTAGGTTCTGTAACTTTGGCAATTTTCGGAATTTCGCCGAATCCATCCATGATATTGTTCAAAATGGTCTAAATTGCTGCTAAATAAAGTTTCACTGACAAATATTCGAAATTTGTATCCGAAAGTTACTTCCAGAACAAATTTGAAACAAAATTATTCGTTCCTGTTACATTTTATTATATTTAATGTTCATAGGAATAATCAATAATAAACTTGTTGTGAGTTAATCATTCTTAACTCACTGTACAATTTTCGGTGATACCTCCTCTTAAAAAGAATGTTTCATTTTCCTAAAAGAACAATTTCATTTACTGCAATTGGCTGTATAAATCAGTGATTCACCAAAGAAGATTGCAATGATATTGAAAAGATTGCAATGATATGTCATTTTTCCATATCAAATATACTTATCGAAATTTCAGTTTCCAAATGAACGTTTTTCATACATCTCCCAACTCGAACAAAACGAAACGAAAAGGTCAAATCTCGCAAAATCTCGCGTCGTTTTTCTCCTCCTTGTTCGAGCCCAAAATGGCCGGATAAAAACGTCGGAAAAGTTGTCGCCGAAGTTCATTACCTTCGATTTTCATTCGCCAGTTAATTGGCCCTACAAGGAAATCGCGCGCCGAGCGATTTTCCTGCCATTATCATCGTCTTTAACGGCTGTTCCCGTCGGTCGTCCTGACCGCTCTACTCCCAAGCCTTTGTTTTATTTCGCCCTTTAAATATAATTCACGAAGTATTTCCACGTTTTCGCAGTATCCGGCCCTTTTGTCTACCTAATTAGGGCGCCGGAATTTTTGCGCGTCTGCTAATGTCGGCACTCGTTTTTTCGAGCGACTCGATTTAATTACGCGCCACTCGCGCGGAATCTCCCCGCTATCTTTGACGAGGCGAAATTCGTATAAATATTTTTGTAATGAAAACGACGGCGCGCGATTCGGGCCAGTCGAGGAGTACGCGCAAATGAAAGTAAAACGACGAGAGAGCCGCACGAAACCAGTGGGAAGCGTGCACTTTTGCTCTCTTAACCTCTGCCCCCCCCCCCTCTTCTTATTCCCCGAGTTCAAGCGCGCATTTTATTCCCGCGAACAATACCTCAACGTAATGTAATTAAATCCTAATTAATGAATTTTCAAATGTACCGCTCAGGTATGAATCGTGCGTTTACTGACTGTATCACTTCCTCGGCGCGATACGCGGTGTAAATTTTTTTTCATTTTGTTACTTCAACATTTTCATTTTCGTATGAATGAAGCACATTTTTTTAAGTCAGACACTAATACGAACGTTTTGAAATATACTAATAAATTTTTATCTGAAATTAACATTTTTATTAGGGTAATAAGGGGTACTTTTTAAAATTCATTTCTCAGACCTTTAGAGGACCAGTCTTTTTTATGCAACTTATCAGGATATGAAATAATATTATAAAGATAACAATTATAAATTGTAACTGCAGGAATGCGATATTGTAAAACAATGGTGATATTATATTATACTCTGTATTACCCAATTGAGTATATATTGCATATATTTCCTTGTCTGAATGTACTTTTGAAATGAAAGCCGTAAAATCTTTCATTTCAGTTTAAAGTTTAGTTTACAATGCAAAAAGAAACTGTAAACGAAACTTTGTTCCTGCAAACTAAAACAATGCTTTTTATTACAAAATGTCTATTGTTGTCGTGAATCATTTTCGTCTGAATATTTTCTTACCATTTAGACGAAGTCTAATTTCAAGCGCCTCTCTACCGACGAAAAGTATCAAAGAACAATGAAAGAAATACTTAAAACGCAGCTGCCAGGTTTTTGGCGTAAAATAAAAGCAGTTCCTTTCACGGCGCCGGGCGAAGAAATCGAACGCGCGTTTTCCGCAATCACAGACACATTTTGAAGATTAAACCAAAGTCGCCCCTGTTCGCGGCGTCCCTTCGCGCAATTTTCAAGGCGCGCATTGATCGACGAACTTCGCTTTGTCGCACCCCTCCCCCTCCCCCTCCCCCCCCCTCCCCCCTCAACTCGCGTCGCCGATTTTCGATTGAGGGTTTCTAAACATCCGACTAATTACTGAAATGACATTTTAGTGAAAATATCATGATCAAACATGGTACTTCAGCTAGATAGAATATTTGAATTTTATATCACTAACGAAACATTAGTGTGCATAATTGTAATTTTGAAAAGTTAAAAAAACATTGATTGGAAATCTTTAACAAAAAATGACATAAAAATCTGTTTAAATTCAATAAAACTGAGTAAAATATCTCAAATTTAATGTCACTAGTGCAAGTTGAGTTTATTTTAAAAATTAATGGTTAGTGTAGTAGTAATGCAAATGCTTGATTAGTTTGACAAGGTTTTAATTCATCAAATTAATGTTGTGGTTTAAATAAGTAGTTTATTGTCAAAAATATGTATTTAATGTTTTTACAAAAATTGTTTTTCAACCTTCTGAAAATGTCTTTTTTAGCCTTTTTTTAAACTTAAAAGTTCGCAAAGACTCGTGAGTTCTGTGTGCACAATCGTTGATTTAGGTTAAATTGTAAATGGTACAAAAGTTACTTCAGTTTTGAGGTTGGGCTATAAGATTGGAAAAAATTAACTGAGCGCACGATAGAGCCAATAGTACATTTGTTCAACCATAACCTATTTTAATAGTTCTCATGTTAACCTCAAATCAAAATTACAAATAATTTAATAGTATCTTTATCTTAAATTAAGTTTGTGTTCGCTGTTAAAGGAATTCGATTTACAGTAAACTTCAGAATTCTTGCTGCAAGAATATCTTGTGTCAGAAGGTTTTATTCTTCTCGCAAATCGATTCATCCAAATAATCGAAAAATCCATTTACTATAAGAATATTCTGCTTACTGAAAACGGATTGTTTTATGAGTGTAACCTATCAATTTAACTTATTCAAAACGTCTTTCCCCTTACCAATTTCAAATCAACCAAAATCAAATCCAAAATCAGAGTTCGAAAGATAACCTTCGATTTATCCAACTACATGCTATGGTTACCACAACCAAATTTACTTTCGCCACTTCCGTACCCATGCGCAGCAAAAGTGCATTGAATTAATAAGCGTGAAATTGAATCGGCGCGTGAACGCGGAATCGTAACGTCTTGATCGTCGAGTTTCTTCGCGATGATAAAACTGCCGTCGAAATGACTCGGGTTTACGACGCCGGCTGTTTAGCGCGTTAATTAAGGGTCATCTTTTTACGCCCTTTTCCGGCGCGACCGTAGATAAATTTTATTCGCAATTTCCCTTGGGCCGGCCGCGCCTCGCCCGTGAATTGCTTATACGTATCCGCAGCGCTCCTCTAAATACACACGCCGTCAATAATTCTCGCGCGACGGCGCGCGTATCTGAAAAATGCAGAGCACGGCCGGAACGCGTGAAATGAAGAAACTGGACGCTGCTTTCCGGATCCACGATTGGCCCGAAATCGCGCGTTTTGCGCCTCAGACTGCGAGGAATGCTTTTTGAAATTCTGCCCAAACCGGGGGCGGGGAAAACAGCACTTTGCCGAACGAGCGGAATAAGGCTCGGCTCTTATTTTGCCGTTATTGACGAAAATCTCGATAATAAGTGCATGGAAATTCGCGCTCGACATTTTATCGGGAAAACGACGGCGAACCTTTTAACGGCCGGGCAATTTGAAAGGCCGCGGGATTACCGATATTGCAAAATAAACGTCACGGCGTAATCACTTTTGCGCTCGGTTATTGTGTCCGCGTTTATTGTAACGAAATGAGAGCGAATCATTCGGCTGATGAAAGTAATTCGTTAAGTGGAGCGACGGTGTTTACAGTCGGTCGTCGCGTTTTTGAAACGGAAAAAGCGTTTTTTTATGGACGATCCCCGATCCCCGTTTCGAGCCGCCTTTCCAACACAAAAGGCGATCGGCCTTTATCGGTGAAAAGTCCGCGAAAAACGCGATCACACGGTGATTATTAAAATAATTACGACAACGCGGCTAAAAGAAACGGAAATCTATTTAGCCGAACAAAAAGTGTGCGCGCGATTATTTTCATTTCCGCCGCAAAAACGTGCGCGATATAACGCAATAAAGAGGCAGTGCTCTGAAAACAGTTTCTCCGTCCCGCTTTTATCCCGGTCTCTCTCGCCGGTTGCTTTGCGTCGCGTATTTTTAATCAGCACAATAAATGACGTGAAAGGTACAGTAATTACCGAACCCTCAATCACTCGAATCAAAACCGACCGCTTTCGCGCGAATCTTTCAAAATTGTCATCATTTCTGTGATTACATTTTTTATTTGCGATTTTCGTTTTCGGGAATAAAAATCTCATCAACGCTCGCGAAAATGCCGGAACATTTTATGGCGTCGTAAAAATTAAGCGATGCGATAGAATGAAGTAAAATATTAACATTTGGGCCACATTTTAAGGCATTTTATTTATGCTCGAGATGTTTCTGAGTTCAAAATAAAAATGTTTCACAAAGGATAATGTTTCTAAAAAAAGAATTTCGTAGAAAACATTTTACGAGATATTTTTATTATACTAAGTAGGTCGTAGAATTTTGGTGCCATCAATTGGCTGACATAAAACAAGTCGTTTCACTGATTAAAACAGCTTGCAATGTAATATCATAAAACTTACATTATCATGTTATTGATTTTACATTATTCATTGTTCTCTTCGTAACATTTTTAAAAATAACGTATAAATCGATTAAAAATTACATAAATGTTTGAGAAGCTTTTATAAAAGGTTTAAAAAATTAAATAGAGAATCCTAAAAAGGTTGAAACCCGGAAGTGAACTGAAACGTCCAAAGTACCAATGAAATTCGTCGTTTCAATGAACATTTAAGCAACGTTACATAAACTTATATACACGATCACCGAATTTTCGGTTTCCTCAATTTAAACAATTTACAATATACTTTTCGCATCGAATCATTAAATTTTTATTTTTCGAAATAAAAATCCCATCAACGCTCGCGAAAACGCAGAAACATTTTCGACGGTCGTCTTCGGACTATCACGCGACATTATCAACTAGGCATCGTAAAAATTAAGCGTTCGCCCGGTGGCGTCATTGTATTTGGAATCACTTGGCTTTCTTGCGTGTATAAATTTACGACGCGATTATGCGTCGCCAAGTGGCAATAAAAGTCAGTGCGAAATAAGTGAAAGCACTGATACCGCGATCCGGCTGCCGCGCGATCGCGATTCCGTGTCATTTTGATAATGGACCGCTTAAGCTGCAATTGGATACTTTAATCTGGATCTGATCCGGCGTTTACGGCGCTTCGACGCGGTATACGGGCGACGTGTGACGTAACGAGGCGCTTTTTGTCGTGGCCCTGCGATATGAATATTTCAACATGGTTGATCAGATCACTTTGCTCGGCATTTTTGCCGGACACGGCGAAAATCATGCGCATTAATAAGTGAAATTACGCCAATAAGGAAACCCGACTGACGGTTACGCGCGATCGGGCAATCAGGGAAATGTTATTTTGATATAAAGATCGATTTTACGCTAATTTAGTTTGTAATTTTAGGTAATGTGCTGCAATGAAGTGTAAACTTCATTGCAGCACATTACAGTTTCGAATAAAAAACTGTCAATAGAAAATTGAAGAATGTTAAATTCCGTTTTGAAAAGAAATGTAATTTTTGAATGCCATTTGAAGGGTAAACATTCTAAAATATTATGTGAATACTATTAAAAAAGTGAAAAAAATTTTTCTTGACCCTTCGCAGTTGTAATATTTATTTTTATCAACGTCAAAAATAATTTTGTTTCAACTAATTTTTTACAAAATAAAACATATTGTCAGATTTATAATACTCTGAAAATGCGACGGTTTAAGTTTTTCTTTATTAATCTCGAGATCAAAATTATACACCATAAATCTACGAAACTTTATAATTTCGTTTTCAATACGTCAGAACTTGAAATGTTTTTGATAAACTGAAAATAGAGTTACGATGCCATTTCTTTGAGATGTCAAAACATTATTGCGAAATCGAGGTCAGTCTTAAACAAAATTTGCCAAATGAAAATGGTAATGTAATAGTCCAAGAAACTGATTTTAAGTCGGTTTCTTAGTTCATAATAGTTCATTTCTTACTCAACTTTTGATATATGACATAGTAAAATATTTTAAACATGTTAAAATGTTTCTGCATAGACAAAAATTAATAACTGCCGTCAAGATATTTCAACAAGATACGCTACGTTTCACAGTAATCAATTTTAACTACGGTAGTAAATTGTGCAATTTTTTGGGTCAAACGCCCGTGTCGATTCTTAATGTGAGAGTCGTTTTTTTAAATTTCCAATCGCTAATAAATTATTGTCTGGACTGTGGACATTGGCAGTACATTATATTACACGGTTAATGTCGATTCGCGCGTTCTTCCACGTTCATTCTCAATTTCTCTCGGTCACTCATTGCGCGAACATAAAAAATTTGTTTCGCTCACTAATTCCTTAAATGTTCAATGAACACCGCTAAATTTGTTTTCCTAATTGAAAGTCAATTGAACGAAAACAATCGACGTTACGAAATATTTTATAAACTGGGCGAGACGACGATACAAATCGAATAAACTGTATTTCAAGTTTCACAAAACGCCACTCTGAAAGTTAGACAACTGTAGATTTAATCAGTTTTATTTTAACCTATGCGTCTGAAAAATTCACATTTGTTTAAGAGTTTAAATGTTTAAATTAAGACACACAAATGGCATTAATAATATTGAATTGCACTGACACTTTTTCCGTTAAAATCGCGCCCAGACGTTACGTATAAAAACTGTTTGACACACAACCAGTAATTAATCCGATATTATTAAAAGCGTCGAAAAAATCAATAAACCATTTCTCTGCGCCATAAAGTCGCGAATTAATTTCGTTACGATTCGTTCGCAAAAAGCGACACGCCATAAACACAATTAATCCGGCAATATGATAAACTGCATTCCGATCGCGACGTCCGTTGCATTTATCATTTTGACGTCAGTCTTATAAATTTTTTCGTCGGGTTCGATTTCGAGGTAACAAATTATTTACACTCGACTTTTCCTGATGAGAAACAAGTACGTGAAAAATTTTTACACTTTCCGATCGGTTCGACAAATTAACATAAATGAAAAATCAGCGCATTCGTTCTCGTAAAATAAACATAACGCCGTAACTCGGCGTGCATTATATTTCCATGTTCGATTAATCAAACACAAATTCCATTATGCGAGATCGAATCGGCGGTATTGAATTATTCGATCCTTGGTTTGCGCGAAACAATGAAACGGTTACAAAAATAAATTGATTATTCACCCTTGGCGATCGCCGAAAACAGAGGCGTATTAAATGCCGGACGGATTGTTTGTGTGTCCGGAATGGCTAATGGCAGATCAATTTCGAGGGGATAACCTTTGCGCGCCTCTTCGCGTTTATTAATAATTTATGTTGTTGTTTCGCGAGGTGCGTGGGCGTACGCGAGCATTTCTATGCTAATTCGTAGCAACTTTATTGCTCGTCAAGACGATTATAAAAGACTAATTGATTTTCGTTCAGTGGTGTCGCTCGGCGTTTCGTCAGACGCGCCGGGAAAAAGGCCGCGCGATTCGTAAATTACTGCGAAACGATCGACATCAATTGCGAAATGAGTTTTACTGGTGGATGCTCGTTGTGCGATGTCTTTCCCCTTTTTGCGCTATCTTTTTATAGTGTACATAATACAGTAGTAAAATCGTTTTACTTCGAATTGGAGTGACGATAAAATAGGTTTCGTGAAGTTTGGTGCATTTTTAATCATTTGAGTTTGATAAGCAAAGAAATTTTACGATATATTTTTGAAGACAAATTATAGTTTTTTCATCATTTTTTATGAACAGAAGTAATAAAGGACAACTCCATGTTTTACACTATGAAATATATTTTATTGAATTTTTCTAAAAATAAAAAATATTTTACCATACCGTATAGTAAATTCGAAGAACTTCCCCCATTTTACAATGGATAATTTCATTAGTTTTGATCAATAAAATTTATCGTAATTTCATTTAATTTACTTTTACATTTCAATTGTAGAATGACTATTTGAATCAAAAGAAGTTAGATTTAA
The DNA here is from genome assembly GCA_022817645.1 of Ceratoteleas bidentatus. NCBI lineage: Eukaryota > Metazoa > Arthropoda > Insecta > Hymenoptera > Scelionidae > Ceratoteleas > Ceratoteleas bidentatus. The sequence goes on along the minus strand of JABFPB010001612.1, from coordinate 10,434 downwards.
TCAATAATAACATTAATTTCATACACATTGTTTAATGCCAATGAAAAATGCATTGACGTAATAATTGACACTCAGTCACGCAAATATAAAGTAATAATTTTTCTTCGAATCCATAACTTGCTTGATTTAACTAAATGTTATGATTTGAGCATAGTTAATTTGATCATAACAACGATAATTATTTCGTTAATCTAAGTAAATATTTCGTTTATTTGATACAATATTTGTAAACAAATTTGTTCGGTTAACCAAATAGTGAAACAGGTTTGATTGACGCAACAGATTTTCTCCTTCCCTTACGCTTATGAACTGTGATTATGATTTTATATACACCAATGTATTACATTTGACATTCGTTCTATTTTTTGCTGATTGTATTTTTGTAGGATTAGATTCATGTATACAATTTATTCTTTTTTGCATACTTACGTCTACGACTTCACATTTAAAAATAAAATAATATTATGTTACATAACATTTCGCACAGAAAATCACCAGATAATCATTTTAAATTAATAATCCAGTCAATAGTATTCCACCAATATTTCTCCATATTCTTTATTTCTAAACATTTCAATTTGTCTTAAAGAAATTTCAGTTCAAAACTTAAGTTAGCTAATCGTTTTTCTCACTCCATCAATTTAAACAATACAAATTTACCACTTCAAATACTCATCCTGGTCATTTACTTTTCTCACCGCATTTAACACGCGACCTCCCGATTGTCGTTCGCACATTTTCGGCGAATCCCTAATTGCGCGAAACGTGTTATAACGATTAATATATATAACAACGGTCGCTCGCGCCATGATTAATATCTATCCGGCGCGACAATTCGATGATAATAACGCGAGCCGCGTCCACTGTGAATTACGCCCGGCATCGATTTGACTTCTCCGCCGCAACATTGTTCGAGTGTAAATAATATTTTATGGTGTTCGACGGGGTTCCGACATAGCCGCGCGCGATGTCGGCCCATTCGAACGTGACGTCTCTCGGTTGCAATGTGTTTCCTCCGCAGACACCCGGCCAACTTATTCCATCGCCGTTCATTTTGTTCCCGTAACACGTGCTTCGCTCATTTAACACAACTCGCCAATCCGAAATATTCCGTGACGCCGGATTAGCGCGTCACGTGACTAAAGACGTTTTTTTTCGTCTAGCTTACTTTATTATTCTTTATCGTACGTTTTCACGACAAACAACAAAATTGCTTGATACGGTTAAAAATATTCCCGACCTAAAAAGTTAAAAATAATTTTATAAAAAAAGTAGTTTAAGAATATGTTTTATTCTATAAAATAATTTAGAAAAACATCCTACTATAGTATCTTCCTTCATTTATAAATGAACGTTAAAAATCATTTGAGAGCAGCGAGAAAAATATTACAGTAGACTTTTTTGAGTGAAAACACCAATTTTGTTTGAAAGTGTGCAATTAATTTTTGTTGCAAGTTATATTGCTTTTTACAAAACAACACTATCTTGCTGAAGCAAAATATAAGTTTCTTTAACATTTTTTAACAGAAATGTTATTTAAAATTTATTCCACTCAAAATGATTCAATTCACAAGAAATGATTGCAGAAAGCAACTGACGCAAAAAACAAATTTTTCAAATGTTTCTTGTAATAACATCGACGGATCTGGCATACTTTCATCGTGTCAAACTGTTTTTTAAGTTCCGTTCTTCCGCGGCAGTTTGTCGGAATTATGGTAATCTTCAAGAATAGCATTTTCTTTGCGTAATCGGGAAATCTATTGCAACCGATCGATTCATGAATAATGCAACTTTGTCGTAAATTTTCATTTTTTATTTATAAATTGACGTGATTAAGTTCGTAAGTGACGTCGGTTTTAAACCGAAACTGAACATTTTGCAGGAAAGATAATTGTCATTTTTTTCTTTGGCTTGACTTTTGGATTTACGTCGAAAAGATGATGTTTAACGTAGGACACAGACGATGGAAAAAGTCGTCGCTTTGAATCCGGGTCGGACTTTTCGTGAAATGTTTCGCGTGTTTGTTTATACGTTAATGTATGGATTTAGAGTAGCGCTGAAAAAAGATAAATCTTTGTCAGAACTGTGCGCTGTAACTTTAAACAGAATTTTTTGCATTTTCAATGCAACATGACGAAGTTACGTAAGTCTGAAATATGGAAAATGCGATACGATTCGATGTGTTGCACTTTTTGCGACGGCATTAAAATTGTAGTGCTTTTCAATTTATGGAATATTTAGTTACATTATTGAGTGAGCCAAATATATTTCAGAAACAATATTGAAAAATTCTGGCCAAATGATGGCGCCAATTCATACCCGCGGTGCATTATATCGAATAACATTTACATTTGCACGGTGAAAGTTCATTTTTGTTAGTGTATTTACATTGTCTTCCATTACAGAGCGCAAATGCAATTGTGCAAATTCAGTTTGAGAGAACAGCAGAATTGTTTTTTTACGACTTCATCTACTAATTCGTTAAAACAACTATAATCGAACTGGATCCGGTATTTTCGGCGTTCTATATGGCGTCCAATGTTGTATTTAATAGGAGTATAACATGTTTTGAGTATAGAACGAATGTCGATTATATTGTTTAGACTAGAAGTTCAGCATACAGTATTGAACGTTTATCGAATGAATAGAATTACATTTTTCGAATAAAGTAAACATCTGATTTAACAATAGTGAATGTTGAAAATTGGAAAACTGAAATGAACAGCTATTTATCGATTTTGCATTAAATTTGAATGTGCTTAGCTTTCGCTAAACGAATGTTGACATCAGAACAACGTTCGACAGACATAGTATACGAGGGTTGCAACATATTGGCATATACTGATTATCAGTGTGGAATGTATTTTCATGTAACATTACCCTGTACACTCAGAGAAAGTCGATTATGAAAACCATTCGGATAAAACATTTTCAAACCATTTTTATTCGTTATACTATTTCATTTCTGATTGAAGCAATGAAAACTAATATCTACACCTGTACAACTGCTATTGCCAATTACTACTAAAAAATATCATAAATTTCTCGAGTAAAAAAGTTGGAAAAAAATAAATCAGAATGTGATGAAAAAAAAAATGGGTGATTAAATGATCAGCATTTGGTCATTTTCTTGAACTAAATCAGTCAATGTTGTATTCAAGGTTCAAATCCTGATCATTTTATATTTTTTTACGATCCAACTTTACTTTTCATCACATTCAGATCTATTTTTCATAAAATTGTTTTACTCTTTTTTTACTTTTTTTTAATCATCAATTTTTTTACGATTTTTGCTCATCTATTTTACATCGAAATATTTAACCGAAGTCGTCATTAATATTTTTACATGTTTTATATTTTTAAAAGATACATATATTACAATGTCATACTAATAACAAACTATCTGAAATCTCTGCAATCTACATTTGATCCGAAAATGCCGTCGAACCAAATCTTTCCCGCTAATTAAACTGTCGTCGCCACCCACTCCGCGCTTATCAATACCCGAACCTACTTCTCCAACAAATCACTTAATTCGTTATTGCGTCAAACTTTAATTGCAGACTAAACAAACACTCGGCATCCCCTCGGCCATAAATCACACAAACAAACAATTTCGATTTGCATAATTCCGCGCCGATAAAACGTCCTTTCTACATTACGCAAGCCGCTTTTTCCGCCTAAACAATTCATCTCCCGTAATAACAGCCTTCCCAAAGCCATCATAAATGTAACCGACGAACAACGCAATCAAACGTGGGCAACACACACAATGCGCTGATTGACAAAGCAGAACCGCGCGAGTAATCGAAGGCTCCGAGCGACCATGCGGCGCTCGCGTTTTTGACGTTCGGAGTCGCTCGTGGCGCCATCTCGCGTTCCTCGCGATTGTTCGCTCGCAATCCGAAATGAGAGATACACTTCGGAGATATGTATGTACGTCTGTCCCGTGGGATCTAGAGCGAACCGCGCCTACGTCTGGGATAATAGATACGTGTTATTCCGGGCTGGCCGCGCGCGTTATTAAACGCGAACACGTCAGCGCAGAAATGAAAATTTGTCGAAAGACTTTTCCCCCGGCCGGAGAGGCAAAGTTGCGGAGATGTGTTTGCCGAAGGAAGTGCGCGGCTTTCAATTTTCCGCCGTTTCGATTTGTTTTGCCGGGCCGCTTGATTTACGACTCCGCCGGGTCGGCGCGGAATTTAATATAATTTCTGGGCGCATTTTTGGCGGGTTTTTGCTGGAGGGGGAAGGATGGGTAATTGGGGAATAGTCTTGGGAAAGGGCGGAAGGTGAAGGTTAGAATAATAATGGAATTTGGAGTAGGAATTTTGTAAAAGAGTTCATTAGAAGACAAGTCTTAGGAGTAATGAAAAAATGTGGACAATGTATCTTTCATTTAGAGGAGTTCAAATAAAAGGTTTTATTCTTCACGGGTTTTGTTTTGTCCAGATAAAAAATCGGCGAAACATTGTTGAGACCAAAAATTATGTAACAATATATATAAAATATTGTTTCTAAACGTTTGTAGGCATTGGAAACACAAGAAATAAAAAGAATAAAGAAATTCCATTTTTAGATTCTACTACGACTGAGATTAAGGAAAACTATTTTTAGCGAGTAGCGCTAATCTTAAGCAACAAAAGTATAAAAAACTTTAAGGACGACTATTTTGAAAACTTTGTCCGTGTTCTCGCTCACTTAAGGTTCCCTTTTAACATAAAATATTCAAACTTTTCACAACATAATGTTTTCAAACTCATCACATCGTAACAAAGAACTGTAATAGCATAATTAAATATTTTCCAAGTCTATTTTGCTAGAAATCGCAACGAAATGTCATCAATAAATCAAATTCCAATTAACAAAAATCTTTCATTTCTATCTTTCCACTTCCCATCACTACCCAAATGTAAATCGAATCTCCTATGGCTGATATCTTATTCCCCAGTTGCAACAGTTACATTAGGGTAGTTTTTAAATAGAAGATGTCGAATCTCAAAACTAAAATGAGTTCAATTGAAAAGTTATACCAAAAACCATTCTACTGTAAATTTCAGGAGTATCTTCAACAAGAGTTATTGGATATTTACCAAACCTCCCACCGAACCTCAGAGAATCATCTCTTACCAATCCTTCAAAACCTTCAAACCAAAAATATACCTTCAAAAAACGTTTGAACTAAATCCGTCATTCAGAATATCCTCGAAAACTCTGTCAGTGATCCGAAAATAACGCCACTCTTTCTTCCATAGTTCGCATCATTTAAAATTATTTAAACAAATCCCTCTTTCGATCGAACCAAACGCTTTTTGACTTGATTCAGCATGCTCTTCCCGGTCTACTGACGACCGTGATGAACGGCTTTGAATTTCGATGAAATAGTTGTAATAATGACCGGCGCAGTACAAAAGCCGCGTTTTTACAATCGCGCCCGTTTTCCGGGCGATAAATTTCCATCGGTCCCGCGTTATTAAGTACGGATGTGTTACTAATGACGCCGGTTTATTTGCAGCTCGCGGCCGAACTACCATATTTAGCGACGTGATGGATATAGTTGTAATGGTCGCAATTTCACAGCGAGTACTACAAGTCGGCCGGGGGCAGCGGAAAATTGAATATCGAGGATGTTATTTCCCGAATGGGCAACGGAAAAATCGTAATAGATGGCGCGGTCGTTGAAAAGTGGCACGGCGACGCGGGCGCTTTCTCGACGAGCGTCGGCAGAATTCGAGACGGAAATTAAGCGCGTCGAAATAAATGTCGGCGCGATTTAACGCTAAACTAATAACTGCAACCGGATCAAAAACAACCGACGTGTAATTCGACGAAAGCTTCTCGATCGGGCGAATTCGAAATGATCGCCGACAAATTGATGTCAAAGGGCGGAAATGTTGCTGGTTAAAGAAAAGAGATATAAATTGGGAATGTGAAAATTTGGTCGTTGCCAGATTTTCTGTGCTGAACAATAGATGGTGTTGAAAGATGAAAATAGGTTAGAATAAGAAAGATGGACGAGATTATGTTTCGCGTCTATTTTCATAGAGAGTATAATTTAATTTGAGTTGTGCAAATGCACGCGAACTATAACGTTTCCTGATTTTCCGGATTAAAATAACAATGTTAATAAAACCGTTTATATGAGGTTCCGAGTTAAAATTGTATTGGAAATACAATTTTTGTCATTGGAAATTGTATCTTACCTTAGTAAGAATCTTACCTTAGTTCCTTAAATGAGAACTTATAAGTTCTCATTTGTTTTTTTAAATATATTTAAAAAACAATTGTTTCCCAAAATCGCTGTATAACATCACGACTGCTGTAATTCAGTAACTTTTGAACAAACACAAAAATACAAAATACAAACACGAATACATACAAATGAATACAAACACAAATATAAAATACAAAATAGAAATACAAATACAAAATACGAAATGCAAAATTCAAATACAAAATACAAAATACAAATACAAATACAAAATGTAAAATAGAAATACAAATACAAAATACAATATATAAACTCGAATATATACAAATACAAATACAAAATACAAACACGCATACATACAAATACAAATTACAAAATTCCAATTATAAATTCAAATACAAATATAAATTACAAAATACAAATTACAAATACAATTCCAATCTAGTAGATTGGAAATCGTTTTCTACAACTCGATAATCATCGCCACAAGCGACGGGTCAAATATCGTCCAATTGTCTTGCATTTCGCCAGGTTGCATTGTGCAGCTCCGGAAAATGTTTTTCGCATACGTTTAAATTATCTCGCGGTGCCCCGCGATACTCGTTGTTTTGTACGTTATAATTACCCTCTCGATTACCATTTCACTCGGACACAATGCCCGCGCGAGTAAGATATTAATGCGCGATTATCAACGAGTAAGGTCCACCGCGGTGATTGGCATTTGCAGCCGAGCACGGCGCTCGATCGATTCGCGGCTCCGGCAAAAATGTCAGTCATTATTGTTTTCGCTCGGCGCTTCGTGCGCGGCGTATTAAAGTTAACGCGGCGGATCCTAGTTTTTAACGGCCCGATATTTCTCCGGTCGGACGCCGTGCGAGTGGGCCGTCATTAAATTTCAGCAAACGCCTAATAAACGAGCGAATCCGCGCAGCGACGGGGGGCCCACGGCTCTATTAACCCCACGGGTGCGCTCCGTGAGAGAGACCATTTTTTACCTTTATTCTGCGCCATTTTTTTCGATTTTTCGTCGTCGAAATTATCGGAGGTAATGACGTCGGAGCAAGCGGCGAAATTAGGCGAAGGAAGTTGCAACAAATGTTATGGGGTTTAGGGTGGGCAGATGTAGTCCGGCGTTACGATGTAATGCGGTTTATTAGTTTTTGCTGCATGAAAAAAATTCGGTGCGAAATTAGACTAGAAAATTAGATATAAAGTAGTAGGGCAATTTGGTGTTATTTGAGAATGAAAATTGTAAAATTAGAGATTTTTCTTTGGGGGGAGGGGCATGAAATTTTTTATATTTTTTTAGAATTTGTAGTTTGTTGAATTGAAAGTACGATTAAAATATCGATTTTAAGAATTGTGAAATATTTGGGTGATAATTTAAAATTTACATATACTATTTGAGAGTAAAGACAGTTGGAATAACAAAATGTAATTCAACCATTCGAGTTTTCCCACTGCAGATTTTGGTTAACCCTAATCTGACTTTTATTTCCCGCATTCTCGAATTCCCGCATTTCCACTGCGGCACGTGGAAAGCGAAATCACTGATATTCAAATAAAATTTCCACATTCCACAGGCGGCTTCCGTTTTGCGGTATGCCGAAAAAGTCACTCCGAATAAAGAATTTATTCGTCTTAAGGTGCTTGCTTATGAAATCGATTGCTGCGTTATTGGTATTTTTTGTGTTTGACGTAATTTAATTGAATTCTTCAGAAACCGTACTTTAAACATTGGTAGAATTATTTGATGAAATCTAATATTCAGGTAAAAGGATAAAGTAATTGTTTAATATTGCTTTTACAGAACTCGTTTTCACACAAAAATATAATGCATATTTTATATATTTCATTTATATAAAAAATGCAATAACATCTTATTCCAGAAATTGAGTGTCTGGAATAAATAATCTTGTTAAAGTTATACACAAATATTTAAAATTTTTAAAAGAATTAATTAGTCGGAAGAACGTTTCGTTCATTTATAATTAATTTAAGAAAAAATTTGTTTACATTCAAATTAATTATTTAATCTTGTTCCCTCCAGTCGAGACTTCTCTAAAGATAAATAAAATGCAAAACAAAGATGTTTGAATACTTTTCTGAAAATAAAAGCTGCCATTAAGGCAGAAGTCAAAGCTTGTTTATTCTCTTAATTTGTTTAAATTCGAACGGGTCAATTTTTCGACCAGGTAAAGAAATTAATTTGTTTACCACACAATACTTATTTATTTTTTTCACTCCAGCCATTTTTCTGAGAAATAACAACTATTTAAAAAAACATTAATCAGAACCTTAATTTGTTTACATTCTAGCTGGTCACTTTTATCAGCGTGAATATTTAAACAATTTAAATTTGAATTTAAGAAAATCCGCACAGGAAAAAATGTTCATGCTAAATCAACATTTTGATTCAGCAACATTTTGAGGAAAAATCCTAAAAAAAGTTTGAATCTCCGAAATTGTCTCACTTCTCTCTATCCTCCTCTTTTCCAAAATCTCTCCCAAAACGAGCATTTCTTTTCCTCCACTCATCATTTCCTCCAATCATCTCCTCCGAAACATCCAACCGTCATTATCCTCTTGAAATTGCAACTGAGATGACGAGTCGTCAAAGCTTGAATCAATATCGCGTTGGCTCGAAGGCCTTATCCCCAAAACTTTCGCGTTCATTACTCGCCCGACCGCACAATTGAATTAAACATCGAATTGCACTCTTGCGATTTTTGCCTTATCTGATGCGCCATTAAAATAATTGCGTGCGTCCCGTGTTACAGGTTGTAGTGGAAAGCCCGTCTGCAGCCTTGGAGTACGGCGATCTGGAGATCGACCCAGACTCGCCGGTGAATTCCGATCTGCTCTTCGACACGCAGCTGCTGCATCTTTACGTGATGACCGCGAAGAAAGTGTCGAAGGTGAAGGTCCAGGAGTGCTCGGTATACAAGACCTGTCTTGAGTGTCTCCGCGCGCAGGACCCCTACTGCGGCTGGTGCTCGCTGGAGAACAAATGCAACTTGCGCAGCGACTGCCAAGACGCCGCCAAGGACCCGCTTTATTGGATCCCGTACAAAAGTGGCCGCTGCACCAGCATCACCAGCGTACAGCCCAATCAGCTGCAGAGAACCACCGCGCGGACTCTGGAACTTGTTATAGACAATCTGCCGAATCTGCAGGGACAATTCCTTTGCGCGTTCTCCGCACTGGAAAAAACGCTCATTACAAACGCGACCAAAAAGTCTTACGGTGGGTGATAGGGTTTATCTGGTTAAGGAAATTTTTATTTCATTTTTTAAGCAAATTGAAAAATACATGAAATTGATGAAATTAAAACCACGAAATATTTATCATATCAGACATCTGTGGTATTTTTTTCAGATTTTTTTCAGCATTTTCATGGAGTCTTATGGGACAGGCTGATAGAAATTTTTTAAAGCATGAAGAATTTTAAATATAATTTGAAATGTACGGTGTATAATTAAAAGTATTTCAAGTAATAATGATTGTAACGACAAACGATTTCTTGAACACAAATATGTTCTTCATGAATCTTTGTTTCTCAAGTAGAAAAATGATTCGTTGAATCCAGGAAGTAGAGTTTAGAACGAGACTAGTGGATTAATGTATGGAAGACGGTCGGTTGACGATGTGAATCGCAGGAGAGCGAAGGTGTGAAAATGTAACCTTTTATGCGAACATCAAGGTAGTAACTGGTCCGTAAATGTTACGAATTAGATAAGATGGTACGCAATCTAGTTTGATGGATAGAATACGATTACGACTTACGATTACGACAATTTTACGAAGCAAGATTGTGGACATGACGATAAGGAATGTTATTTGAGCGAACCATTTCTCTCAGTGTCCACTATAAAAATGGAAAAGCGCAGCAGTAATACAGCAGTAAAAAGGAGTAAAAATATACTAGACCGCTATGAAAACATAAATTTTGAATGTTCAACCAAAAAACCCAAACTTATTATTACATTTCACTCAATGTAAGCCAATCATACTCTTATTCCCTTTTCATAGAAAATCTGCAGAAAAAATGTGAACTTACGATCATATTATCTTTTATATTTTAATTACACTGTTAAAAATGTCCGTAAAATTAATGCACTTTTAATGCAAGTACTGGAAGTACACTTCAGGCACGTGACTTAAATTTACTGTACAAAATACTGAAACCGTATCTTATCAATGTATTCAACATACATTACTTT